>PITA01003274.1:0-54946 GCA_004023965.1 Spilogale gracilis
GAGAGAGGGAGAGAGAGGGAGAGAGAGAGAGAGAGAGAGAGCACATGAGTGGTAGGGAGGGAGAGAAGGAGGAGAAGCAGACTTCCCACTGAGCAGGGAACCTGACTTGGGGCTCCATCCCAGGACCCTGAGATCTTGACCTGAGCTGAAGGCAGATACTCAACCGACTGAGCCATCCAGGTGCTCCTATGTACGGGCTTATAAATTGATTAAGTTTTAATAAATCCTTCTCTTCTCTCAATGCCCAAAATTTCCTCCAGGAGGCATTTTTGGGAAAATGCTTCTTTCAATAATGTTGCCTTGAGGAAGTTTCAACTAACTCACAAGAACTCTGAAGTTCTTTTAGTTGACTTTTGCTTTTGCTTTTGTAAAACATTTTTCCCCTCCTTAATATAAAAGTAAAACATGCTTCTGGTAAAAACCTAGAAGGAGGGGCGCCTGGGTGGCTCAGTTGGTTGAACAACTGCCTTTGGCTCAGGTCATGATCCCGGAGACCCGGGATTGAGTCCCACATTGGGCTCCCTGCTCCGGCGGGAAGCCTGCTTCTCCCTCTCTCACTCCCCCTGCTTGTGTTCCCTCTCCGGCTGTGTTTCTCTCTGTCAAATAAATAAATAAAATCTTTAAAAAAAAAACAAACCTAGAAGGAATAGAAAATTTAAAAGTAAATTAATATCATGTATAATCCCCCCCAAAGAGGACCACTGTTTGAGTGGTTTGTTCATTTGACACATACTTATTTGTTAGGATTGTTATGAAGATAATAAAACAGGGTCAAAGGTCAAGGTCTGGGGAGGGGCTGGAGAAAGGAAGCAGGGCACATCTAGACCATAGGTATTAGGTGAGGCTGAAAACAGGTAGAGTCAAGGCCCAATATGTATTTGCTCTTGTGGGTTCTTTTTTTTTTTAATTATTATTTTTAAACACATTATCAGGATCATATACAATTTGCCATTTTTCTCCAGCATTTTCCCAGTAGCATTCTAAAATTCTTCTAGGACATCATTTTCACTAGCTCTGTGTTTTCTATCATAGAGCTATGTTCCCCCATTTATTAGCCATCCCTTAGTGATGAATGTCAGGAGTGTCTTCATTTCTCGCCATTATGTTACCCAGGGAACATTTTGGTGCCTAACCTCTGCCCTCCTGGCAGGTTGTCTCCAGAAGCAGAGCTCTAAATGGGAAAGTACTGAGTCAGAGAGTGGCAACCCTCTTAGAGCCCTTGATACATATTTGGCAAAGAGCTCTTTAGGAAGTGGTTCTGTGACTCAGTCACCTTTGTCTCTCACTGGAGAGGTTCCAGCGTGTGCTCAGGGGAGAGAGTTGAGGAGGGAATCAGAGACCTGCACGGTCTTGGGTGGATCCCTGCCCTTCTCAGGGCCTCGGTTTCCAAATATCTAGAAAATGGGCTCATTCTTGCAACACAGAGGTTGAGTTCTCCCCTTGTGCCAGACTCTGACAGCTGGGCCAGAGCCCTATGGGGCTACTCTGTGCCTGGAGGAAGCCAGTTCAAGTTGAGCAGGGTTGGACGCCTGCTGTCCTTGTCACAGGCTTATGAGCCTCTTTGGCAGTGCTGGGCTGGCAGTCGGAGGGGCTGGACGCTCGTGGCCTGGACGCCAAGGGCAGCTCGATGAGAAGAGAGGATTCTGAGTTTTGCAGACAACTTTGTCCAGGACATCTGCAGACCCTGGGGTCCTGGACACTGGGTGAGAGCACTACGGGAGGCAGGCAGGGAAGGGAACCTGGAGGTGGGAGGTAATGCACAGCTCCTTGACTTTGCTGGGAGGAAGCTCACCCAGGCACATGCAGCCTCTTCCTTTCTCGTGTATGTAATGCTTCTTTTTAAAAATCACAAAATTTGCTCTTTTAAAGTGAACAATTTTGTGATTTTTGGAATTGTGCAATCACAGAATTCTAGAATTTTGCAATCATTACCACTATCTAGTTTTAGGACATTTTTTTATCACCACCAAATAGAAACCCATACCTCTTAGTAATTGCTTCCTATGTTCCCCTCCTGGCCGGGCCAAGCCTACCTCTAAGCTACTTTCTGCACCCATGAACTGGCCTGTTCTAGACATTTTGGATAGATGGAATCAAATGATGTGTGGTTTGGGAGGGGACTGACTCCTTTCCCTTAATGTGATCAAGGCTTATCTGTGTTGAGAAACACAGCCAGAGGGGGAACACAAGCAGGGGGAGTGAGAGAGGGAGAAGCAGGCTTCCCGCTGAGCAGGGAGCCCGATGCAGGGCTCGATCCTGGGTCTCGGGGATCATGACCTGAGCCGAAAGCAGTCGCTTAACCAACTGAGCCACCCAGGCGCCCTGCTTTATCTCTGTTTTATTGAGGAATCATTTCCCATTACATGGATCCACCATGTTTGGTTTATCCATGGACATTTGGCTGGCTTGCACTTTTTTGCTGTTATGAGTAATGCCATTTTGGATGGTGACGTAAAAGTGTGGATATGGGTTTTCAATACTCTTGGGTTTATACTTCAGAGTGGGTTATATAGAAATTCCGTGCTTACCTGTGTTAAAAATCAAAATTCACCTGCATAAATCCGAAGATCTAATTGGCTTTATTCAACGAGTCATGAGTTGGGCAGCATCCCACCTAGCAAGTAGGAAAGAGCAGAAGTCTTTTGTAGGCAGGTGGGCACAGAGACAAGGAAGTCATAAACAAAACAAAGGATTATTTCAGGCAAGGTCACCTTTGTTGGTGGAAGGGGTGGAGGAGTTTGTTATACGGACTACCTCACTAGTGCTAGTCAGAAAATTCCAGACTGAGCGGTTCAATATTCCACTCCCAAGAGAGGCTGAGTCTGCAATTCAGTTAGGTGTTAAGTCTTGGTCTGCTTATATAGGGTTTATTGTGTCTTTTTTAAACAACTGTTTGAGGAACCACTGAACTGTTTTCTACAAAATTACTACAAAATTGGTTATACATTTTGTAGTGGATGAGAATGGAGGAAGGTTCCAATTTCCCCATACAACATTTATTACATGTCTTTTTTCCTTTTTTTTTTTTTTTAGATTTTATTTATTTGTCAGAGAGAGAAAGAGAAGAACATGAGCACAAGCTGGGGGAACAGCAGGCAGAGGGAGAAGCAGGCTTCCTGCTGAGCAAGGAGCCCAATGCGGGATTCGATCCCGGGACCCTGGCATCATGACCTGAGCCAAAGGCAGACACTTAACTGACTGAGCCACCCAGGCATCCTTATCATTTTTATTTTAACCATCTGGTAGATGCGAGTGGTATCTTGTGGTAGTTTAGTCATTTATTGCTTCAAAAAATTACATAAGTAACTAATATGTTCTGTACAGAATATTATGAAATTTAACAGAAAAACGATGACAGTCTGTTTCGTGTGTCAGTTTTGCTAGGCTCCAGTCTCCCAGTTATTCAAACAGTAACCTAGGTATTGCTGTGAATGTGTTTCATAGGTGTGATTAAAGTCTGTGACCAGTTGACTCTCAGTAAAGGAGATTATTCTAGATAGACCTGGGGTGGATCTGATGCACTCAGTTGAAAGGCTGAGGAAAAAAAGTGGAGCACATGCCTGGCTCGGTCGGTAGAGCATAAGACTCTTGATCTCAGGATTCATTCAAGCCCCATGATGGGAATAGAGATTACTTAAAAATAAAATCTTAAGGGGTACCTGGATGGTTCAGCTGGTTCAGTACTCAACTCTCTCTCTCTCTTTTTTTTTTAAGATTTTATTTATATTTGACAGGAGAAGCACAGCTAGAGAGGGAACACAAGCAGGGGGAGTGAGAGAGGGAGAAGCAGGCTTCCTGCCGATCAGGAAGCCCAATATGGGGTTCGATCCTGGGATCATGACCTGAGCCGAAGGCGCCTCAGTCCAACTCTTCATTTCAGCTCAGGTCCTGGTTTCAGGGTTGTGAGATTGAGCCCCGCATCGGGCTCCATGCTTAAGATTCTCTCTCTCCCTCTCTCTCTGCCTCTCCCCCACCCCACTGCCATGCCTGAGCATGCTCTCTCTCTCAAAAAATAATAAAATAAATAAAATGTTAAAAAAAATGGTTACATCTGTAGCAGGAATGTCTTTGATGCCTAAGAGCCCAGCAGCCTAGCCGTCCTTCCCGACGCCTGCCCTCCCTGTTTCCTACCTGCCTAGCCAGTGCCCACAATGGATGAGCCAGTCCCTTGCAACAAAGCCCTTAATAGACAAAGCCTACGTTCTGCTTCTTTGGACCCTGACTAATACACACACAGATGGAAACCTCGATCCTCCATAATCCTACCATCCAGAGATCACCGCACTGAACGTTTTCTGGGTATTTCCTTCCAGTCTTTTTCCACCCACCTCTTTTCTACCCATGAACATAAATATTTAAAATAAGGTCTCTGGGCTCCTGGCTGGCTCAGTCAGTAGAGCAGGCAACTCTTGATCTTGGGGTCATGAGTTCGAGCCCCACACTGGGTATAGAGATTACTTAATTAAAACAAAATTTTTTTAAATTAAAAAGTTCTCAAATGCTTTTTACATCTTTTTTAATTTAAAAAAAATTTTTAAAAAGATTTTACTTATTTGGGAGAGAGAAAGAGAGTGAGAGAGAACATGAGAGGGGAGAAAGTCAGAGGGAGAAACAGACTCCCTGTAGAGCTGGGAGCCTAATGCAGGACTTGATCCTGGGACTCCGGGATCATGACCTGAGCCAAAGGCAGTCGCTCAACAAACTGAGCCACCCAGGCGCCCCACTTTATACATCTTGCTTATGTTTTCATCAGTGTGCATCTTAAGTCTTCCCCTGCAGAGTCTGTGTATTTTCTCCTCCAGGTTGGTCACTGGTGTGGGGGAAGGTCAGCAGCTGTCCCCTTTGGGAGGACTCACGTGGCTCCTGGCTTTACTCTGGAAAAGGCAATACCTTTGCTTTGCCTCAGCCCCGTCCTTTTGTTCAGGCTGCCACTGCAGATGGGATCCTGGTCTTCCTGGCCAATCCCAGGACCGTCCTGGGGGAGGGGCTTGACCCTCCGTGTCACCCCAGAAGGCCTGGGGCTGGAGAGACCCGGCACTAATGAAAGGTGAGCACCGGTGTGGGGCCCGGCCAAGTGCCGCCAGGCCTGCTTTCCTTGTGCACAAAGAAAAGGTGCCTAGTCATTACAGCTTGCAGTCCCAGCAGCAGGGCCTGGGCACCTCCCTGGGTGGGGAGCGGGGAGCTGCCTCAACAGCACCGCCAGCTCCCTCCCAGGGGCACCGTGCCAAGCGGGGCTCGAGCAGTGCTGGGGCTCGGGCAGCGCTGTTAAGGCGCAGGGCATGTTTAGGGCAGTTGGGCCCCACCCTGCACGGTCTGCAGGATGGAGTGGGGAGAACCTCGTCTTTCTGCCAGCTCCTGGTTTCCCCGAGCAAGCCAGGCTGGTGGAGGTAGCTATATTGTTTCCGTGGATAGTCAAGATAAACGTTTTTGTTTAATTGTGGAGAGAGTAAGTGGATTTTCTCCCGTGCGGTTGAGGAATGGCTGCCGTGAATGGGTACTTAGGGCAGGACTAAAGTTCTTGGGAGAAACACATGGACAGTCCCTGCCTTCCATTCTGAGCCACAGCTCCTCCTGGGAAACGGACAGCCTTCACAGTGCCTCCCTCGGAGAGCAGGTGGGAGGATCCGTGAGGAGATACATACATCAGGTCCCAAGCCCCCCAGAGTAAAGCCAGGACACAAAAGTTTTCACCGACTCAAAAGGCTCTCCTCACCCCACCCCCAGAATCAGCAATGTTCTGGTGACTTAGGTGAAGCCTTAGGAGGGCGTGTGCTCCGTGCAAACGTGGAGTGTTGCTGCCATCCCTGCCCCTGGAGTCCCTCAGCACTTCAGCCCTTCATTCCATTTACCCAGCTAGGCCCGTGAGCAGCTGCTGTGCAAGTTCCCCGGGGAAGGAAGGTGACGCTCTCTCTGTTCTTGGCTCTGACAACGCCACAAGTCAGCAGAGGCCGTGTGTGCACCTTGCACTGTCTTGTGCTCTGGACAACCTGCTGAGGCTGCAGATCAAGGAAGGCTCCAAGGAAGAGGTGACCACGGAGAGCAAGTTTTGCAGTAGCGGCATTCCCTGCAACAAAACTACCCGTGTCAAGCTGGTGTGGGTGAGGGAGGTTGATTGAATTTTGTTAAAAAACAAAATGCAGCTGAGTACATTTGGAGATCTAATTGGCTTTATTCAATGAGTCGGGAATCGGGCAGCTTCTTATCCAGCGAGTGGAAAGGAGCTCCAAAGAGCTATGCAAAGTGGAAGGCTTTGGTAGGCAGAAGCGGGCAGGGACAGGGAAGTCACAAACAAAAGCAAAGATTATTTCAGGAAAGGTACTTTCCTTTGCAGGAAGGGGAGGGCTAGGAGTCTGTCATTACAGTGACCTCACTAAATGCTGGTCAGGAAATTCCAGGCTGCTTCAAAATGTCACTCCTGGGAGAGGCTGATCCGCAGTGAGGTGAGCGTATCAGTTTTGTTTTGCTCACAAGAAGCCTCATACAGATTACTCCATCTGGGGCCTGTTCTTTCTTTTCTTTAACAAGTCCCTCCTTTTGAGCTGAATCTCAGCCTGAGGGAGAGGTGATCCAAATTTATGGGAGTCGCCCTGCTCTGACTGCGGCTCTGAGATTCTGACAGCACTTCCTGACCCTCTGGGCGACATGCACAGGTCACATGTGTTTGTTTGCTGGATCTTTGTAGTATTCACAGGTTGCAACTTGAGGCTCACAGTTTTTTAGGCCACTATTCTCTTTATTCCTTTGTTGACATTCCAGTTTGGGGGATGATGGTCGTTGGCTTGGTGGTTAGCAGGTGCAGACATGCATTTAAAGCTCTCGAGTGAGAACTGTGATTATTCTAAACAGCTAATTCCCAAGGTCTGGAGTGGACTTAGGAGCCAAGACCCAAACCAATCAAAATAAGGTAAGTCAGTTCCCTTGAAGGAGTTACCTTTTTTATTTATTTTTTTAAAAAACTTTATATATTTTTCAGAAAGAGCCCAAGCTGGGGAAGTGGCAGGCAGAGCAGCAGAGGGAGAGGAAGGAGTAGGTTCCCTCCCCGCTGAACAGTGAGCCCAAGACAGGACTCAATTCCAAGACCCAGGATCACGACCTGACCTGAAGGCAGTCAGTCGCCTAACTGACTGAGCCACTCAGGTATCCCAGAAGTTACCCTTTTTAAACTGAGTGGCTTGTTAAGTGATCTCATGTAACAGAGTTTCAACTTCCCCAGAAGTGTGAATCCAATACAGCAGGTGGGGCTGGTCCCAGCAGAGACACCTCCTTGCTCAGCTGAAAGATAATCGAGGGCTCTCCTGTAATCAAGAACATCTTGGCCCAGTGTCTAAGGGCTTCTGCTGGCCAGTCATTGCTCTAGCAGCAGATTCTACTGTATATTCAAGAATGAAGTGGAGGGGGCGCCTGGGTGGCTCAGTTGGTTGGGCGACTGCCTTCGGCTCAGGTCATGATCCTGGAGACCCGGGATCGAGTCTCACATCGGGCTCCTGCTCGGCAGGAAGCCTGCTTCTTCCTCTCTCACTCCTCCTGCTTGTGTTCCCTCTCTGGCTGTGTTTCTCTCTGTCAAATAAATAAAAATCTTAAAAAAAAAAAAAAAGAATGAAGGGGAGCTTGCGGCTGATAGCTTCCTTTACACCATCTCTGAAGTAGGGAAGCAGGGCGTTGCCAGAGTAGGCCAAAGCTGTCTGATGAATGCCTGCTGGCAATCCCCATTGCACTCTGTGGCTCAGGACTGGAGAGGTGATGGCCCTGGAGCCCTGTATGATTTGAAGGGCCAGTAGATTACACAGGCAGTTTTATTTTGGTTATCCTTGCATTGTTTTTCTGGTTTGTTTGTTTGTTTGTTTTGCATAGAGCCTGGACACAGTGCTCCCCCAAGTTTGGGGTGGTTAACCAGAGATGGGGAAACAGACCAGAGGGTCTCTAACATCATGGACAGATCAGAATTTCTGAGGACAAATCCAGCAGTCTGAAAAGTGACCCCCCCCCCCCCGCCCGGCCCCAGCCATGACCTGGAAGATACCGAGCTTCATACCGGACCAGGTAGCAGGTGGAGCTCCTTCAACTGTGAGAAGTGTGCCCCAGGGTGGCGCCTGGCTGGCTTAGTCATTGGAGGGTGTAATTGTGGGTCTTGGGGTTGTGAATTCAAGCCCCATGTTGGGTGTAGAGATTACTTAATTTTAATTTCTTTTAAATCTTAAAAAATAATTCCCAGACGTTTGGCTACCATCTGGATGGTAAGACCTGATGGAGTCCCTTCTAAGGAGCTCGAAGGGCAGTCTTTGTTTTTAGGGATTCCAAATTCAAAGGATGGGAGAAAACTGGAAACTTTAGTTTGGTGACTTGGAACCAGATAGAAGAAACTAGAAGATTCAGGACTCAGTCCAATGACAGGTGTGTCATGAAAACTAACTGTGCCCACCAGTTCAGTCGGTCTCATGTCATTAGCTCTTGTCCTGCTTGGATCCAGGGTTTCCATCCCTGCTGGAAAGTCTTACCTGTTCAGTTTTATGAGCTTCAGGTTGCCAGAAAACTGTATTCAAGAGCATGTTCCAAGGGTCTCCCCACAGAGGAGCACTTCTGCAGTCATGCTTTAGTAAAAGCATCAAAATGTCCGTTGTTAAAGATCGGATGGGAATTCAATATCACAGAGTTGAAAAGGAATTTCAGTGACACACGTTTTTAAATTAACTGAAATTATGATAATAACATTATGCCAGGATATCAGACTTGAGGAACTTCATGCAACACTTTTTGGAACACTTGCAACATATACTGATACAAATATAACATCCGACCTTTAGTAAACTTAGGAAGAAAAAAAGTATTATATTTAATGCTGATAATTCTAAAGACATGCCTGTTTTAATTAAGCCCATGAACTTAATACCAAATATTTTCCCAGATCATGTGAACCAGAAATTCACTTGGATTATGTTTCTGTTATATTTATCTTTTAAAATTATTATTATTTTTTTTTTTTATTTTTTAGAGAGAAAGAGAGAGGGCCCATGCAGGACTGGGGGAGAGGGAGAGAGAGAATCTTAAGCAGGTGCCACACCCAGCTCAGAGCCCCACATGGGGCTCGATCTCATGACCCTGAGATCATGACCTGCGCTGAAATGAAGAGTCAGATGCTTACCCAACTGAGCCACCCAGATGCCCCTCTCTTATGTTTCTGAGAATTTAATTTATAGAAATCCTTCATTTTCTTTGAGCTAATTAGAGCTCTTGTACAAACTAATTTTGGCAATACTATCTGGAGGTATAAAATTCCACACATCTCCCAACACATTTGTATTGGACACACTTGAACATAAATGAAGAAGACCAAGTAGGGCATTTGCATCTCAAAGGCAAAGGAATAAACCTTTTTGAGATAAATAAATGAGGTTTCAGGATTTCTCCAAAGGACTGGTGGACTCTGAATTGTTCCTGGGGCCACCCCTCTGGTTCTGTAAATACTAGATTGATTAAAAAAAAAAAAAGTATTGCTGCTTTTACTTCCACAAATTGTGTTACTGCCTTCGTGGTATCATGAGACTGATGCACCCAGCCACCTGCCTTGGGATGTTTTTATTTCCCTCTCGGATACATTTAGCTTAGGAGAGAGCGGAAAGAAGTTCTTATCAGACTGAATATCAGCGCTCCTCCCCCCACACCTGGCTAACCTCTGACCACAGAGCTACTTAAAAACTTATTTAGATAGCTTGTCAGTGTTTAGCTGGGGCGAACAATGACAGGGAGGAACTTCGCATGTTCGACTCCACGTTGCTTGGATTCCCCTCGCTGCTGTGACCTATAGTTTGGAAACCTCTGCGAAGTCCCACACACATGCATGTTAATCATCAAAAGAATTTTGCTTACAGCTGAGATTTACAAAAGCCCTTTTTACCAGAAATCAGCCTCATTCCAGGAAAAAAGGGAGTAAGTACAGAAATGACTATGTTATGTTTGATATTTACAGGAGTGACACGACCAGATTCTTGGACACAAACATCAAGTGAACGGGCACAGAGAAGTTACGGGACCTTCCCTGGATGCCTACAGACATCATTCACCTTTGGACTCCAGCACCCTCGCGCTCCCTCCCTTTGCTACCATAAGAGAAGCTCAGAGTTCACACCCAGGGGAGATGGCCTGTGGGACAGTAGTCTGCCATCTCCTTGTTTGGGGGGCTCTCGGAAAACAGTCTCTTTCCTTACCCTGATATCTTGCCTCCCGACTTGTTGGCCTGTTGGGCAGTGAGCGTAATGAGGTTGGACTTGGTTACAAAATGGCTACTTTTCTGGTCGTTTTAAGCAAGCCCACGGGCCCAAGAGGAGGCCTCAAAGGAGGGTACAGAAGATACCATCTTCATGAGCTCCAGAGTCACTCCCAAAGATCAGTAACCAGTGGCCTGGACCTGCACACGAAGGAACGACATGACTATGGCCCTAGGTTGGCCTCTGGCGGAGGAGCAAAAGATGCCCGAGAGCATCACCCGGAGTGTCAGGTAATCTAGTTTCAGAAAGTAACTGTTGAATGGACTCTTCAACAGTGGGTGTGGAAAGGCCCTTTGACCAGAGGATTACTAGACTGAGCACTCAAAGGAGGACAGAGGGGAACAGTAAGAGATACGTTACCTTGAACCAGCAGACCCCAACAACGGGGGACGACGGGTTGGGAGCTGCGCCTGGATGGGGAAACCGTACGTGACACTAACAGTTCCCATGTGGATCTTCGGACAGAACTACAGGCTGGGGGTCTTCAACTCAGCAAGCTGGGAGTTTAGGTCTGAGAGGCTAGGGCTGTGGCTCCAGGCAGAGCTGTTTGCAGTCCCAGCTGGCCTGCCCTGTATTGGAAATCCATTTAGATCAAGTGCTCAACGCAAAGAGAGCAGAGCTCAGGACGGAGCGGAACTTATCCACGGCCTTTGGAAACGGCAAGAAAGACCAAGAGCACAAAACAGGGTTTGTGTTTTTCATCCCCAAATGGTGGTCAAGCACACTCCAGATCCCACTGCTGCCACCAAATCTGTTAAAAACAGTACCAACAAACAGAAGTCAGTGGAGTACATTTGAAGACTTAATTGGCTTTGTTCAATATGTTCTGAGTGGGGCAGCACCCCATCTGGCAGGTGGAAGGCAATCTGAGGAGCTGGTCAAAGTGGAAGGCTTTTATAGGCAGAAGTGGGCAGGGACAAGAAGGTCACTAAGGAAACAAAGGGTTATTTCAGGCAAGGTCGCCTGCCTTTGCGGGAAGGGCAAGGGTTTCTCATGAAGATCACTAGTGTTGATCAGGAAATTCCAGACTGATTGGTTTAAAATTCCACTCCTGGAAGAGGCTGACCCTGCAGGTGCCTAGGTACTATGTCCTGGTTTGCTGACTTGGGGCTTAGAACAAGTAACTCTATTTTGGGCCTGTTCTCCCCTCTCCTCCCTTCCCCTCCTTTCTTTTTACATACAATAAACTCATTTCAGATTCTAAGACACTGAACTGGAGAGCTGCAATGGCTGTGAAGGGGAAAAGCCATCTGGGTCTACACTGACTTCCTGTCCTGGGCCTGTTTCCCTGCTCGGCTCGGGCAGTGTCCCGCCCGACAAGACGCCTCTGAGCCTCCCCTGTCCTCTTCTGGCCTAGGGCTGAGAAAGCCGTCTGAGAGCCTCATCTGTGAGGGTCATTGGCGATAATCACCATGGCTGAAGCAGTCCTTTAAGCAATTAATGGCCCCTTCAGGGGGAGCAAGGCTGCTGTCATTTCGAAATGCGCTTCACAATGCTCCAGGAACCTACAGGCTCTCCCCACAAACCTCAAACCCAGCGCGAGGTGGCATGAACAAGCCCAGTTCAGCTCTTGCTTCTGCTGCCCTCTGTCTGGGTGGACTTGGGTGGATCTCCTGAGGCACATTATTCAACCAGCAGTTCCCTCATCTGACAAATGGGGTAACAATCTCTATCTCCTAGGTGGTCCTGAGGGCACAGTTCACTTTATCCCACAAAGAGGGACGTGCATCTCTACCATGTGCGATACTGTGGGCACAGAGGGGTCCCAGCTCCCAGGGAACACAGTGTAAGGGCACATGCACACGTGCGCGTGTGCGTGTGTGGGTGCGCACCTACGCTTGTGTGCGGCACATGCGGTGTCAAGCATGGCATCCGGGGCTGTACAGGCAATGTCCCCGCTCCCCAAGGGTCAGATGAGGACTAACGAGTCGTGTCTGTGTCTCTTCCCAACTTTGCGACTACCTTCCCCTGCCCTGTCCGAGACACAGCCTGGGGAGATGAACGAGGATTCATGAACAGCGAGTGAGAACGTCCGTAGCGGCAACCGAGAACCCTAAGACCCACCTGCTACGGCTCTTATTCACGACCCACTGACGTTCGTGTCCCATGAAATCCTGACGAACCCAGTTACCTGGTTTTCCAGGTGCCGACATGTGCAAAGCAGCAGGTGAGCAGACCCCGCTAGTTTTTCAGAGACAGTGGTAATCTAAGAAACTACAAAAAAGCTATCCAGGGCCATCCATCATGGAGACCGCAGAGTCGAAAATGGGATTCTAGACGAGCTCTCTGGCCTGCTTGGCTTCAGGTCTGTGACCCCGCGCTGGCTTAAAAGGCAACCTTTGGCCCATACCTTAGTCACTCTTAGCTTCAACTTCCTTCTCCCTAAAATGGCATGCTCCAAAGATCAAGAAAATGGCACAGCAACACTTAAAGTATGGAATGAGCACACA
The DNA here is from genome assembly GCA_004023965.1 of Spilogale gracilis. Classification (NCBI taxonomy): domain Eukaryota; kingdom Metazoa; phylum Chordata; class Mammalia; order Carnivora; family Mephitidae; genus Spilogale; species Spilogale gracilis. The sequence continues at coordinate 12,713 of PITA01003274.1, forward strand.
GCTGTAACGACGGCGGTCCTACAGCACAGGTTGGCTTCATCCCTGCCCTGAGAAAGCAGGCAGGCATGACAGACACCCTACGGAGAATTTTGTTTGGATTACTAACACGCCAACAGTTGTTAGGGAGAGAGAAGGTTAACCATTTTTTTCCTCCTTGATATCTTCTCTATTTCCCATAATGATCAGATTTTAGTTTCCTCCCTCTTTCTTTTCTCCCTTGTCACCCTAGATGCCTGGCACGTGATAGCCCTCCATGCACGGACTGAGACACTGTGGGAACTGGCCCCGACTGCAGTCTCCTACAGGTCAGTGTTTTTGGTTGTGATTAGAAACGCACCCACTGGCTGGGGAAACCACTGAAGAGTCAATGAAGCTCTTTAGCTGTCCACTCGAAGCAGTTACACACTCGATGTTTAGCTACTGGGGAAGGAAGTGCTCCATCATTCATGGACGCCAGGCCTTGGGGGTTTCGGACCTGGGAATCTGTGTGGCCTGTGGCACAGCTGGCCGGGCCCAGACTGGAAATGGGTAGACAAGGGCCTTCTCCGGCAGCTCTGTTCTCTTGCCTCACCCCATCTCACCAGCGTAAGGTTCTGGCAAAGGGTAGCAACACATTTAGAAGCTCCATTTCTCTAAATAAAAACACAATTAAAATTTAGTAGGTGCTAAAACTTGGTTTTGAACTTTTATTAAAAAAATATATTTGCAAACATATAAAATTTAGGATGAAAAATGCTCATTTGAAAACATGTAATAACTTAATATTTGCAAACATACACAGATGGTATAAAATCCATACCATTAAAAATGTTAATGATGCAGTATTGCGCTCGTGGAACAAAAATCTTGCTGTAATTCCAGAGCTTCTCAGCCCCACACTTCAGGGAGCTGAGACTCCGATACACTGAACGTCGTGAGAGCTGCATGGCCAAAGCAGTAATACAGAATAAAAAACCATTGAGAACACAGATTTTAAAAACACGTTTCTTAAGGAATCACACAGATAAAAGGGAAACACAATTTTGCATCTTCCCCATTCAAGGTGAACGGTATTGCATCTTAGCATTCCAAATGAAGATATCAAATAGAAAACCGAGTGAAACATTGCACACCTCTGTCCTGCTGATTTTGCTGGAAAACAGGCTCCCGGAGGCCCTGCCCACTCAGGGAAATGTTCTCAAACACAGCTTTTAAAAAGCCCGGTGTTAGGTTGCTTTACTTGATGGAGCTCTTAACATTTTATACACCTGAAAATGCAGGGCACCTATTGGTTCCAGGAGGTACTTTGAACATAACCAAAGAAAACCAAAGATAGGTAAGAATGAAACTGGTGCTTAGCAGCAAATATGCAGCAAGAAGGCAGGCCCACGTCCCTGTGGTTCCTTGTCTTCACTCCCATGGACTGGGCCCACTTGTGCCTGCGCTCCCTCTCACTCTCTATTTCTACGTTTTGCCCAGTTACTGTGTGATGGCTGATTTTGTCTTTTAAGCAGTTAGGCACCTTCAACTTCATGTTGTATTATGAGTAATACGATGGCAGTTATGGCCTCTACTACCCAAATGAGAAAACCTCAAACTACATTCTTGGGGGAGGGGTGGGCAGAGTAATAAAGATCTAAGGTTTAAATATATTACCCTACGTACAGGATTTGACAGGGTTTATAATTTTTACAGGGAAACCCAGGCAGAAAAAGAACAGATGCTTGACATGCAAAATTGGGCCTGACACATTCGAAACGAGGCCTGTGCGGCCTTCAGTAGAGAAGGACCCATCGATCTGGGCTCTTGGCAAAACCCCCCTCTGTGATGGCCACCCCAAGGCTTGAAGGCGAGCTGAGGACACTTCCATGCACACAGTATCAAATGCTTTTTCTAACACTGACAGGCGCCTGAAAATGTAAGGATTCAAAGTCCCACCTTACAAAGCTCTGGGAGGACGCCTGCTGAGGAGCCGCTGCCGCACAGGAGCAGGGCTGTATTGGAGGGGCAAGAGTCTATCCAAAGATGACATCAACTACGACAAAAGAGCATGCCATCCACTGGGGTTGGGCGTGGATGCACAGACAGAACGGTGGCCTGACTGCAAAACCTAGCCAGAGCACCTGTGTTTTGGTGTCCACTTTGATTCAACTAAAGTTTGAGACAAAGGTTCCAGCAAAGTCATGGCAGTTCTGGATACGTACAGCCTAAGCTAGCGTGAGGTTCTGGGTAGGAAATCTGACTGAGGAATAAGGCAACTGAACTGTGACCTGCGGGCCAGGGTCATCCTACTGCAACGAGTCAGGCTTGGCCTGACTTTTCAAGGACTCATTCTGGCCCAAACCTCCTGTAATCACGATGGTGAACTTCTGGCTTCTGAATTGTAAGTAAATCCTTTGAATACATAAATCTGAGAGTTCAAACAGGTTGACCCTTTTCAAGTCTCCATGACTTGGGCACTTCAAAGTTTATTTTCCCACTAAGGAAAACTTATTATAGATTCTCCTTCCTATTATATTCATTTCTTGGATGAAAGGGTGAAAATTAACAGATTTGATTACAGACCCTCTTTAGGATATTCTCGCTTAACTCTCTTGTAATATTATACATACTCAAATCATTTCAAGTCAAATGTCTATTACAACAAGAATCCTTTGATTCTTCCATGTACCAAAGCCCACCGAAACCACACTTGGGGTGCAGTCAAGCCTGTTTTCTGAGAACAGTCACATGGCTCCCCTGACACCATCTCCTGGTGTAAGCAACACTCTGGATCTTACTTTGACATTCTCCTTCCTGGGTGATGTACGAGCAATTTGTTTTTGGTTGCTGGACACTACCTTCCAAAACAAGCTCTTCCCCATTGAGCATGGGAAATTATAAGCTTCGCTGACTTCTGCACAATTCACAAATAACTACGCAGACAGCAAGAGAAGACACTAAATTGACAAGCAGAAAACTGCCCAGGAAGCATGTTTAGATTAACGAAAGCCAATCAAACAAAGTATTCTTTATGCTAAAAAAACTAAGACCAAACTAAAACAAGCATGTAATTCACAAGTAGTTTTTCTAAAATCTCAGCTAGAAAAAAAAAAAAGAAAAATCTATGGATTTGTGATTGAATTACCATTAAAGCTTCAACGATTGTTCCCAAGGAACCACCACATCCATCTGCATTATTCACAGCTAACCGTTACGCTAGCTGGTTGAGCCAACTGGGTTTTTACCCCATCATTAAATAGTGCTCAGAAAAGTAAGCAGTGCATCTTAATTGGTTAAATACTACAAAATGATCTGTATCATAGAAACGAAGACACTTTCATTCAAGAGTATCTTAAAATTACTATTGCTGAAATAAATCAAAATCTACATTAAAATATTACTAATCACCATTACATGCCATAAAAGAATAAATATAAATCATGGCAGGTCAATAGCAGCATAACAAAGCATCTTTACATATTTTCACACTTTGGGCTGCAAAAGTACTCACAGCCTAGGAATACATTGGTAAAGTTCTGAATTTCACACTTTGTTTTTAACTCCGTATTCTATAATAAAGTAAGGGCAGTGTGAATAACAGCTCCCTTGTCTGCATAGCTTTAAAACTACTCTCAGTAGACTCGAGGAATGGAACCAGAATGGCTTTGCTAGATTGGTCCACCAGTCCTTTTGTCAAAGTGTTAAGGAAAACAATCAACAAGGACTTCTGTGTTTAGACAGAAAAGGAAAATAGGGCTACACTTCACACGAAACTTAACATTTTCAAAACCACGCAAGAGTTTAACTTAAAGTGAAGGCTTATGATCAAATTCTGTCTTTACCAGCCCCAGCCTTTGCTTCAAAGGTCTGACATGCTGCTCCCATACCATCACAGAGCCTGGCAGGGCCCTAGTCACGTGGTATCACTGCCCTGGGAGCCTGCTGCGTGGCAGCACTGGGGACACTTAGGAACAAAACACAACTGAGAAATTTCAGAACTTTTAAGGCCCAAATGGGGCATCCATAAAAATATACTTCATTTGAACAAATCAGTCCAAATTCACCAACTTAAACTCTGATCCTTAAAACCCAAAGCTACTTTGCACAGAGCTGACTTCTGCTCTGTTCAGAACTTGACATCAGCCTAAGGCTCAAATTTCTAGGAGGGAGGAGCAGGGAAGGGGGTGCGGGCTGGGCTGAGCTCTGCTGCCAGACTGGTGACCCCTCCTCCCTAAGACCTGGAGAGTGAAAGCAAGTGAAAACCAGACTTCTTATTTCACATCCTTTCTTAGATCTGATGAAAACACCCACACAACTTAACACAATGGTTTTTTTTTTTCTTTTTTTCTTTTTTTTTTTTTGTCAAAACAAAGGTCTGCTGGTGATGCTTCACAGTGAAACCTCCATTATCACTGAGAACGTCACTTGGAAAACATTCTTAAGGAATGAGTCTCTTTCTCATAGGCTCAATTTCAGGATTCTCAAAACTCAATGTTCCATTTAGAAGTTTCCATGATGAGGCCTATTTGTTTGAGGTCGACATTCTGCCTTCAGATTTATACTGCTCCAGTCATAAGTCGTGGTTGTCTTTGTTCTTGGTCAGAACCTGCAAGTAGACTTCGTGAAGCGTACTGAGGAAGCTGGAATCATTCTGGAAGAGACGGTAATGTTTCGTTTACCTCAGCAGAACTTACTTCCTTGACAAAAGCTTAGGAAAAAAAGCTGTATGAATGATCGGTATCACTAATTACCCAAAGAATCCCATCACCCCGAGACAACTGCAATCAATATTTTGGAAGTCATGCAGACACTTTTCCACTGGCAGTGTATGCTCGGAAAGAGAAAAACATTAGTTCTGGCTAGTCCTGAATTTACTTTATAAACTCATTTTCTAAGAAGAACTCATACGTTCTTTAAAATCGAAGAATAAACGTCTACAGACTCAGCTGCTGGGATGGCCTGCATACCTTTATTAGATGTATTAATGTATCCTGGAGCTGAGACTTGCTGAGAATAATGGAAGGCTTTCTCTGATTTTCTGATGTTCCAACAGTCAGCGGAGAAGGGGCGCTTGCTTTCCTCTCGAGGTCTGCGGGCCTTGTAACTGTCTGCTGGAAAACACTTGGGGACAAGAGGACTGAAGACACTGCCATGGTTGTTGCAGTAACCAGCGTGGGGCCTGTGACCTGCAGGGGAATAGTGGTCGTGAATGAAGCTTGGGAGCTAAAGGACGAAGGGTCCATTTCCCGGGAAGCCAAGTCTGATCATCACAGAAAGGAAACAGCATCCCAGCAGGGTATGCACAGTAAGAACAATCCTATGCTAAATGAAAGATGTAAGGTTTTATATGGGGAGCAGGAAAATGACTGGAAGAGGACACGAGGGAACTTTCTGGAGTGATGGAAATGTTACATATCTTGACTGTTACCCAAGGGATGTTATGTATGTTAAAACTCATAAAACACCTGCATTTTATTATATGTATTTCATGTCAATAAAATTTTACTTAAAAAAAAAAAAAAGAGAGAGAGAGAGAGAGAGAGAAGGGGCGCCTGAGTGGCTCAGTCATTTCAGCGCCCAGCTCTTGTTTTTGGCTCAGGCCATGACCTCGGGGTCATGAGATCAAACCCTGCCTCAGGCTCCATGCTCAGCATGGATTCTTTCTCCTTTTTCCTCTGCCCCCACCCACACCCCCTAATGAATAAATAAACTCCTAAAAAGGAATTTAAGGGCGCCTGGGTGGCTCAGTGGGTTAAGCCTCTGCCTTCGGCTCAGGTCATGATCTCAGGGTCCTGGGATCGAGGTCCGCATCAGGCTCCCTGAGCAGGGAGCCTGCTTCCTCCTCTCTCTCTGCCTGCCTCTCTACCTACTTGTGATCTCTCTCTCTGTCAAATAAATAAATAAAATCTTAAAAAAAAAGAATTAAAAAAATCCTGTTACATGAAGCATTAGTTTGTTTTGTAGTGTTCAATATATTTATTTATATTTATTATACCGCCACAGGTATCAAAGATACAAATAAAACTTACACATAAAACTAATGCCTACCTCCTTTCCCAAACATTTAACTAATGACGGCTAACCCCCAGAACACACTAAACTAGAAATAATCAGCACTTTTAATAATTCCCACATTTGATACCATCAACAGACATCTCACTTTCTCCTTCTCCTGTCACACACTGTCCTCTCAGCCACAGTGTTAAGGGTGTGGCTCCAGGGGTCTGAGCCTTCCAGTCTGTTTCTGGGGCCCGTGCCACACCGGCCTGAGACCCCCGCTCACCGCTCCGCGGCAGGCTGAGCTACAGGGAAGACCAGTTCCCACCACCAGGCAGGAGTGGGCTGCAGTTTCAGTACTGAGACTTGAGGGGAGGCATAAAGGCTCAAAGGTAAATGGGAAGGGAAAAGTTCAGGAACTGAAAGAAAATCAGCATGCACTTCAAGGCTGGTAGGTAACGCAGGGTGGGGACAACTTTTAAAAAGTGAGGCCTGGACGCAGGCCAGGAGTCTGGGCACCGCGGTGATTCAACCACGCATCACGGCTCTCGCAGGGCAAAGACTATTTCCTCCTCACATAAACCAGGCTGACACGCTCCCGGCCGGCAAAACGGTCAAGGCAGGTGCTGTTCCAGACAGGATGACTGGAAGCCCGCGGCGGCCGCAGCACGGCGACCAGTGACCTCTGGCGACCAGTGACCTCTGTCGGGGGAGCGGGGCAGCCTGGCCTAGGAGGGGCTTCTGAGAGGGCTCTGGGCTTGAGAGCTCCAACTTGCCGCTCAAGCAATGTCTTCCTTCACACCCAGCGGAAGAACTTAAAGAGAATGTGTTCCTCAGAGGAAGGGAATCCTTACCGGGATGGTGCTGGGTAACACCTTAGGCTGGGCAAACACGTCAGGATCCTGGTTTTGCTGCATAGACTGCAATGTTTAAAAAGAAAAGATGAATAGACCTATCAAGTTTCAATGAAGATTTCCTAACTACTGGGGATAAACCCACTTTAGCAGTAAGGAACAGTTCAGACATTACTAGTTCTGCCTCAGCTGCAGGGCGAGGGCCCTGGGACAGCCTCCGACACACTCAGTCTCCCCAGGAACAGGGCTGTGTGCAGAACCTTCAGGGCGTCGCTAATGAAAGAGCGGGGACAGCCCACACAGTTTTGCTATCGAATCTGTAGAGATGCCATACCCTGGTGGCACGAGACCTCAATAAGGTGGTGTGAACTTTGGACAGGTGGCACTAAATAGTCTTCATCTCGAGTCCTACCTCCAGGTGCTAAATTTTGTCCTTATTCATTGGTAGACAAAGAACAACTTGCTGTAGAGCAAATACATTTCATTTAAAATTCAGTGAAGCCCCAGATCCTCAAGGAAATGAAATGTAAAAAAGTGTCCCATGCAAGAAGGCACAGTAGAGAGCAGGGGGCTGCTGGCTGGGGGAGCGCAGGCCGCTGGCTGCACTTCCAAGAGTGGCAGGGCCACTGCCGGGGTGTGATACTCATCTGCTAGAACTTTCTCTCTTACACTGCAGAAAACCTCAACAAAAATGGCCCCAAATGACAATTTCATGATAGAACCACAATACTGTTTCCTGGATTTCAAAGGAATGGAACAAAACTGTCCACTAACTATGAAATCACATACAATTATTCGGATGGGCTCCTCTGTACAGCAGTATCTGGTGAAATGGTAAGACTGCGATTACTAAAGGGCAAGGGGCTGAAACCCTGGAAGGCAAACACGCAAGATTGGCGGTGTGACCTTGCACACATCACTGCAATCTGAGCCAACTCTCACCTGTAAACTCGCCAGCCTCGCCCATCACTGAGGGACAGGCCTCTTCACACCTCAGCCCCAATCGACCAGCAGGTCCCACGGCTCTCACTTGTTAACAAACCCACTTGTCCATACTCCCAAAGTCAGGCCCCCCCAGCTCAAGACTGGGGGACCGCCTGGCCTCCTTGCTGAGGGTAGTCCCGATTCCGTCTTCTCCTTGCCCTGCTCACCCTCTCTGCTCAAAGCTCTTGAAAGCCGCCCCCCGCCCTCCCAGGGCTCTGAGAACAAGTCTCAGACTCCTTCACATAGTTTCCAAAGCCCTGCTCATCGACCAGTACCTTTGCCTCCAAGTTCCATCCATGGGAGATCCAACCACACTTTACATTTATTTAGCAAATGCTGCTCATCTCCAGGCCTCTGCACATACTACTTGCCTTATCTCACTTTTCTCTACCTCTAGGAAAGGTCTGGCTAGATCTCAGGTGAACATGAGCTTCACTAGGAAGCTGTACTTGACCCCATATCTCCAATCTGGGATGCTATTATGGCATCCCAAGCGTGCCTGGCCCAAGGTGGGCACTCAGTGAGTACCAAGGGAGCTGGGGCCGGGACAAAGTCAGGGATAATCCGGATCTATGGGCTGGAGTCAAATGTGGACTCTTGGACTTGTCAGGCAGAAACAAATACCCCTACAATGCATACCCGATAGGAAAATACTGGTATTGTTTCTTGGCTTGTATCAGTTGCGATATCTGGGGTAGCGGAACTGAGTCCCAACACCACGTACCAACGACCTGGCTGATCACTGCGGGGCTTCTTACCTTCCATCTCCTGGCCTCAGATGTGCCTAATAACCATCTCTTTGACGGGACTGCCTCTGGGCAGTCTCCACCAAGGCCTCTGAAGCTTCCCCCCACCCAATTAAGAGCCACCCAGCCTCGCACCAGTACCTGAAGGGGAGCAAGCACCATGTTACTCAGGGATGCTGAGCCTCGAGCTGCTGCGGTCTTGGAGGGAGGCTCTATGAAGCTCTCGGGTGTGGCCAGCTGGCCGGCTGCTGGGGAAAAGCTGGGTGCCACGGCACCTTTCCCAAGTGACTGCGTCTGTATTTGGTCATGCTGTGGGGTTAACCTGAGTTTCTGGAGAAGATCCACGCTTGGGAGGGATGTGCCGGCTGTGTTTGTCACGCTCAGGGGGGCCCTGAAGGGGCTCTGGGCAGCAGTCAGATTGGCATGGCTCAGCTCAGGGACTGGCTGGCTCAGGAGTGGAGACCTCTGTCTTGGCGTGGTCTTCACTGCCTGCATCATGGTGGTGTTTCGGGGTAAGCTGGGGGGAACCTGTGCCGTAGGAGCTTCTGCTGGTAGAGTGGGACTGAGCACAGGACGCAGTGGGATGGCATAGCCTGGGGCCTGTTTGTCACCGGACTGTGTGATGGAGGCAGGAGTGATCAGCACCGGGGTAGGGACTTCGGGTGGGACTGGGTGGTGGGCAGCAGGATGGACACCCAGGTTTTCTGACTGAGGGGCTCCTCCTGACTGCTCGAAGGAAAATGGTAGGAATGAGCTGGACTCTTTCTGGGAGGCATCTCCTGGCAGCCTCTCCACTTCCTCCGAATCCAGACCCACAACAGCGGGCTGTTCCTTTGGCAAAGAGGTTCCAAATAATTCTTCCACCGTCAGATGTTTGTGTCCAGATGGAGCAGACTGAAAAATCAAAGAAATCTCTTGCAAACCAGTGTAAGCAAACTTCTTTCCCATCAACCAAAACAGTTTGCAGAAGCAAGGATGGAGGAGTCCGAAAAGAAGGAACCAACAAACTGAAGACGTGCTAGGGATTAAGGCCAAATCATCTCCCTGAGCTGATGGGCAGAAATGTGTATTCATAAAAAAAAATCCAAGTTTTAGGGGCTCCTGGTACAAGGTCAGAATTCACCTTTTTTTCTTGGCAGATGGATACAAGGCAAGTATCTTATTGCAAAGTTAACAGGGCTTAACTGCCCTATGTTAGCAATGCATATAAGGACATAGGGACCAAATGCGGAGTAAGCAAAACTACCTTTGTTTTTATAGTTCACATTTTTTTTTTTTTTAAGATTTTATTTATTTGACAGAGAGAAACACAGCCAGAGAGGGAACACAAGCAGGGGGAGTGAGAGAGGGAGAAGCAGGCTTCCCGCAGAGCAGGGAGCCTGATGTGGGACTCAATCCTAGGTCTCCGGGATCATGACCTGAGCTGAAAGCAGTTGCTTAACCAACTGAGCCAACCAGGCGCCCCGACAGTTCTTGATAAAAAGCTAGGCATTGCACCTTAGGGATTAAGTTCCAGAAAACAAATTTAACCATTTTGTAAATAGCAGGCCATTCCTTGCTACTACCAAATCAAAGAATCCTTAAAAAAAAAAACACAAAGCACTTAAGTCTGAAGATGTTCAAGTTACATCTGCTATAGTGATCTGGCTTACTGATACCACTGCAACGATCCAAAGGAGAAATTTTATGCTTTTCACTCCTGAGTTTTCCTGGACATTTACTTCAAACAGTATGGCCATATTCACTTACCCTTTCTTTTCTGAGTATCTACGGGGTGCCAGGACCTGCTCTGCCCTGGGCCCAAAGGACACAGTAGGAGTAACAAAAAAAGTGTGACCTTCAACAGGACTTACGTTCTACTGGGAGATTAACCTAAGTACTTTGAAAACACAAGCAACCTCAACAGATAGGTTTTTCTTTTTTGTTTCATTTTTTTGTTGTCTTCTCCCCCCCACCCCCGGTAAGCTCCATGCCCAGTGTGGAGCTCAATGCAGGGCTTGAACTCACAACCCCGAGAGTAAGACCTGTGCTGAGATCAAGAGTCAGATGTTTAACCAACTGAGCCACTCAGGCGTCCCCTGATATGTGGTTTTATTTCTAAACTGTGTGGACTACTTAGTTACTCAGATGTATATTTATGTGGGAAAAGACAATTCATTGAAACACACGGCTTTCAGGACCTCAGAAGGCCTATGAAGGCCCGAAACTACACTGCATGTGAAGCACGAGCACGAGGGCAGTATGTACGACATTGCTATGGGAAAAAAGTGCCGTTTTCTCATGCAAGGGTTTGCTTCATCCGCGTGATCAACAACTACAGGCTGCCCCGGCTATCTGCACGTGGAGTGTTCCTAGGAAAAGTTCATTAAGCCAAAATGGCAGAAAGTGAGGCAGCAATTATTAATTCATATGGAAAATTTTTGAGCATTTCTAGACCTCAAAATAACCTCTCTGGCTTTTTTTTTTTTTTTTAAAGATTTTATTTTATTAATTTGTGTAAGAGAGTGAGCGGGGGGAGAGGCAGGCAGAGGGCGAGGGAAAGGATCTCAAACAGACTGCTCGTTGAGCATGGAGTGTGACATGGCTTGGTCCCATGACCCTGAGATCATGACCTGAGCTGAAACCAAGAGTTGGACAATCAACGGACTGAGCACCCAGGTAGCCCCCTCTTCGGCTTCTTGGATACCTTAGCACACATCTTTCTAACAGATGCGCAGGATAAATGAGAAAAGCACAGGTGCTCACGGGCCCCGGGATGCTGAGTGTGGCTCCCAGGCAGGGCTCGGCGGGCCACTCTCTCCACGGCCTGTCACTGCCTCTGTAGTGGCAGACAAAGCCCAAACGCGAGTTTTGCTTTTTACCTTTTTCATAAAAGCAAAAATTCTCTTTGGATTTCTTTCAGGACCGGTACTGATACAGGTCTCCCCTCAAGGCAAAGGCGGCTTCACGGTGAACTTCTGAAGAGGGCGGGGTGGGTGGGACACCTGGATGAGGTCCATGTAGCAGGTGGGGCAGGCACTGTGCTGGGCCGGGTGCAGGGGGGCCAGCACCCAGGACGGAGGCTGCAGGGGAGCTTGCTCGTGAGGGGCGGAACGATAAGGGAGTGCCACTGTGGACTCTCTGGCATCACCTGCTGGGTGAGCGGGGCCACTGGGGCGGGTGGGGCTGAGGAGAACAGAGGTGGGGCAAAGGAAAAGTTCCTCCAGTTGTAAAAAATTGTAATTTCATACCGAATCATTTCTTCTGAGAGAACGTTCTTCTTCTTCTTCTTCTTCTTTTTTTTTTTCCCAAATATTTAATTTATGTGAGAGGGACAGAGTGAGAAGCAGGGAGCTTCTGAGCAGGGAGCTCGATATAGAGCTTGATTCTGGGACTCCAGGATCATGATCTGGGCTGAAGATACATGCTTAACAAATGGAGCCATCCTGGGGCCCCGTTAGAAAATACTCAATGAAGAGAATTAATGTAATATATCTTGGAAGGTTAATGTGACAAGAGGCTTTGTTTAACTGAAGGAATTCTCAAATGGCAGATTCAGACCTCCCATGCACAATGTTGTAGTGAGACTAGTAAGACTACCTTGTCACAACACTTCCTAGCACCTGAAGGGATTTTCCAGATTCAGGATCTTGCTTCAAATACAAGGCAGCACGAACATCTATTATAAACTGTGGAGGTAAAAAAAAACTGCAGAAGAATGTACATGCTTTAATTTTTTTTTACGCTTTTACTTCTGAAAAGTTGTAGAGCTTTGGGTCTGAAATCAGATACCCAGGTTCAATCCGCAGCTATTAACTGGGGAAATGAGTGTCTCTCTACGGAGTTCCCTCATGTGAAAAATGGGAACTGGGGCAATTACCTCCCAAAGCTGCTGTGCAAATGAAATTCTCAACATCATTTCTGGCCCAACAAGCATTCAACAGGTGGAAGTTGGCTATTATCATCATTATATGAATGCCACAGAGCCTTAACAGCAATCATGATAAAGTTGTTTCCATATATTTTAGGAAACATCAAATAATACGTTGGGGTATTAAAAATTCATCAAATCCTTCCAGAATTTCATACCCCCATCATGTACAATAACAACACAGTAATCACCTGACTGGCTATCATAAATCAGCCTGTCGTTCCCTGATGCGAGGAGTCATTGAAGGTCGCTGTTTAACATTTCAAATCCATTCAGTGTAACTCAAAATAGACAGTGAATTCTCATGTGGGACACACTTCCCTGCCCAGGCCACAGAACTGGAGCAGGCCACACAGGTTCTATCTCCCCAGGCGGACGCTATGATTTATTCACTTCTGGATCTCTGGCATCGCAAAGGTCTGAGGAGCACAAACATAATTCCTTCTCCCCCGATTTCTAAAAGTTATGGCAGGGGTGCCTCGATGGCTCAGCCAGTTAAGAGTCCAACTCTTGATTTCAGCTTGGGTCATGATGTCGGGGTCTTGAGACAGAGCTCTCCGTCGGGCTCTGTGCTCAGCAGAGAGTCTGCTTAAGATTCTTTCTCTCCCTCTATCCTCCCGCACTTGACTACATGCTCTAATAAATAAATCTTAAAAAGAAAAAAAAGAAAAAAAAAAGGCGGGGCACCTGGGTGGCTCAGTCATTAAGCGGTCGCCTTCGGCTCAGGTTGTGGTCCCAGGGTCCTGGGGTTTGAGCCCCACATTGGGCTCCCTGCTCTGCTGGGAAGCCTGCTTCTTCCTCTCCTGCTCCCCTTGCTGTGTTCCCTCTCTCGCTGTCTCACTATCAAGTAAGTAAATACAATCTTAAAAAAAAAAGTTATGGTAAAATATATGTACCAGAATTTAGCACTGGAACCACATGGCAGTGTAGAACTCAGAGGCATTCAGGACACTCACAATGCTGTGTATCTAAGCACCATGTTCTTTCTATCACCCGCAACCTTGGTTCCTAAGAACCTGCTTACTCTAGGCACCTCGTCCAAGTGAAATCACATCCTATCTGCCCTTTTGTGACCAGCTTCCTTTGCCCAGCATCATGTCCTTGAGGTTCATCGATGCTGTAGCAGGTGTCAGAGTCTCCTTCCTTTTACAAACGCTGAGTCATACCCCATCATGTGCACATCCCATATCTTGTTTATCCATTCATCCAAGGATGGACACTTTCGGCTATTGTGAATAACGCTTCTGTGAACATTAGTGTAAAAGTATTTGTCTTCATCCTTGTTTTCAATTCTTTTGGGTATATACCCAGAAACAAAACTGCTGGTTCATATGGTAATCCCATATTTAACTTTTTCAGGAACTGCTAGACTGTTTTCCAGATAGACATACTTTGAAAAATACAGACCGAACTGGGGTTATTTTGCAGAAACCTGAGTTGTTCCCCGTTAAGAACACAAATATTTTTATGTTATAAGAAAAGGATGGGGGCACCAGAGTGGCTCAGTCAGTTAAATGTCAGACTTCTGATTTTGGCTTAGGTTGTGAACTCAGGGTAGTGGGATTCAGAGCCCCAAATCAGGCTCTGTGCTGAGCTTAGAGTCTGCTTGAGATTCTCTCTCTCCCTCTGCCCCTCATTCTCCCATCTCCTCTGCTCATGCATGTGTGTGTGCTCTTTCTCTCCCTCAAAAAAAAAAAAAAAAAAAAAGAAAGAGTAAACAACAGGACCCGGAGAAAATTCAACATGAACTATATCTTTGGCTTCAAAAAAAGGCAATGATTCAAGTGGCTTTTTTTTTTTTTTTTTAAAGATTTTATTTATTTGACAGAGAGAAACACAGCCAGAGAGGGAACACCAGCAAGGGGAGTGAGAGGGGGAGAAGCAGGCTTCCCGCTGAGCAGGGAGCCCGATGTGGGACTTGATCCTGGGTCTTCAGGATCACGACCTAAGCCGAAGGCAGTGGCTTAACCAACTGAGCCACCCAGGCGCCCCTCAAGTGGTAAATTTTTATCTGTCCCATGGAACACAAATCAACTTTTGAACAATTATAATTACCTGCACGTACACTTGGAATGTTTTTATACTTAAAAAAAATATTTCTTGGGCGCCTGGGTGGCTCAGTTGGTTAAGCGACTGCCTTCGGCTCAGGTCATGATCCCGGAGTCTGGGGATCAAGCCCCGCATCGGGCTCCCTGCTCGGCGGGAAGCCTGCTTCTCCCTCTCATTCCCCCTGCTTGTGTTCCCTCTCTGGCTGTGTTTCTCTCTGTCAAATAAATAAAATCTAAAAAAAAAAAAAGTATTTCTAATGGTTTAAAATGGATTTCACATTAAAAAATGAATCCATATGGCAGAGCCCCGAACCCTGACTGCAAAAGCAGCAACAGATTTCCTGATTTCTCCATGGGGCCTCCCTTACAACTTCAGTCCTGCGAGAAACATTCTCAAACTTCCTCTGGAATAGGATGCATGGTAGGGCATATAGAAGGGATAAAGGAAGCTACGATGGCAAGCAGAGTAGCCACAGAACATGCACTGTGTGGGAGGCCCTGTGCTAAGCACTTCACATGCATACTGACATACCAAGTCAATACAGTCTAGGTTACCTAATTAACTGGACGGTGAAAATGACTTCTGGAAAACAGAGGTACATCTACAGCTTGAACAACCAAGGGGCAGATATAGGGCAGAATGTACCCACGTTTAGAAGTATGTATCACTGGCACGAGACAGAAGCAAACAAAGCATGCTTCTCCACATAAAAGCTTTACAGTCTCTGTATTTACAAGGATCCCCTCTCACTTCTCTGATGACAAAAAAAACCTGCCACTGCTCTAGTACTTGGCCTTACTTATTCACGGACTCATCTCCCCTTATCCAGGGAAAAGGTAAATTTTATTCTTCCTTCAAGTCTGAATTCTATGTTTTGCAACGCTTCACTTACATCAAGTGTTGGCCTCACCATTCCCGTTGTGAAATTGAATTCAGGGAGCAACAGTATGTATGGGGCACAACAAAATTCTAGGCTTCACATTGTTCCTTCTTCATCCCCCAGCTCTTGTCAATTAGGGAATTTCCTAGCTCTGTCTGGATCTGTGGGTCCATGTCAGATTTTCTACCTGGTCAGTGTATCGGGCACACCAGAAGCTATGTATTCTTCTTCTTCTTCTTTTTTTTTTTTTTAAAGAATTGACTTATTTATTTGAGAGAGAGCATAAGCAGGGGAAGGGCAGAGGGAGAAGGAGAAGTAGACTCCCTGCTGAGTAGGGAGCCCAATATGGCGCTCAATCCCAGGACCCCAAGATCATGACCTGGGCCAAAGTCAGATGCTTAACTGACTGAGCCACCCTGGCACCCCTATGTGTTGTTCTTAATCCCAGGAACCAATAAATAAATAAATAAAATAAAAATACACACACACAGTAAATAGACCCAAGAGAATTTAGCAAGTGAATTATGAAACTGAAGTGGAATTTAATATTATATGGATGTGACAATGTAACTCGCTCTGAGACACCAGATGGCAGTGTTGCCCTACAAGTGTACTGTCTGTGTGCAGGGGCTGATGGTGGCTTAAGCTACTTTCAGTCAATCACATGGCTTCTGACAATATCCAGATCCCAATATTCTACAAAATTCTGTCACTGTGGCTTATAAAATGAACTTTCAGAAGCATGTGCGAATGGAGGTGCTCCTTAGAGGTTCTACTTCTCTGCCCACTTCAATACTGTGTGTCCACAGAGCCGTCACTGGCACGCTTGCTGAAAGGCCGAGTGTGGCAGCTCATCAAACCCTTCATCTTTCCTTTTTTTTTTTTTTTTTTTTTTTAAGATTTTATTTATTTGACAGAGAGAAACACAGCCAGAGAGGGAACACAAGCAGGGGGAGTGAGAGAGGGAGAAGCAGGCTTCCCGCCGAGCAGGGAGCCTGATGTGGGACTCGATCCCGGGTCTCTGGGATCATGACCTGAGCCGAAGGCAGTCGCCTAACCAACTGAGCCACCCAGGCGCCCCTAAACCCTTCATCTTTCAATGGACAGTGTTTTATGGCTCTTAAGGCATTCCTCAGGGTCCATTTCTCCCCCCCCCCAACTGTTATTAACTCGGCTTGAAAGTTTAATTACACAAAGTCTTAAGATGGTGGAAATTTTCAATCTCTTAATCTGGGTGGTAGCTACAATGTTTAAAAGTTACATCTAGAGAAAGTTACAAGGTTTACACTTGAGATTTGAAGTTGTTTACTACGTTTTAATTATACCCCAGTAAGAAAATGCTCAGATCCTAAAGCAGCTAGATTTTTACAAATTACCCTGGTCTCAGTTTTCACACACATACAATAATATTACTGCTACCTCATCTCACGGTTATATAATTTCTGTTACTGTGTAAAGAGCTATTTTCTGTACAATAATGCTAACACCAGGTGCCACAGAACTTAAGAAACAAAGTTAAGAGCATTCTGCCTGTTTTCAATTGCCTGGAAATCTCCGGACAGTTATCATTTCCTCTCTGCCTGCCTTTCTTTCCCGGCTGTGGCCACAGGTACTGCTCCAGAGAAGCGTGGCCTGGCGCCTGCCGGACTCTCGAGAGGCGAGGTTGCTCTGCCACAGCCCTGAGGCCAGACTCTGGATACTGGGCTCACCACTGGGAACATTTTTGTCAGTCTTTTCAGAAAACAAGTACTGATTCCCTGAGTCTGATTTTAATTGTAATATGGATTTATAATAGGAAATCTCTCCTATCCCAAAGTTTGGGTTCTAAATGGTTCTCTGGCTCTTGGATCTGTTCCTTCATTTGGTTCTCACAGTTCCTCCGGGAGTTAGGCAACGCAAGAATCCTTAACCTCAGGACTCAGAAAGGAAAGGGGAAATGACTCATTAATCAAAAAGAGGGTGTGATTGACCCACTGAACACTTGGGCTGATATACCAGACAAGAAGGAACACAGGGATGCTGTTCCTTTGTTCCCTCAACATTTATTTTGTAAAAATTAGATTTTATATAGCACCACTTTTAATATATGCTTGCCCTTCAGGACTCTAAATGCAAATACAGTAAAAATGGACCATGGGAACACAGTATACAAAATCTGGCTTAAATTATCATCTAAATACATAAAAACATTATGGATACATTGCTGATGGGAATGTTAATGGTACAGCATTTCTGGAAAACTCTCTGGCAGTTTCTATTATAAATTAAAACATGAAATTACCAAGTGACCCAACATCTGCATGCCTAGCATTTTTCTCAGAGAAATGGAACTCTGTGTACAAACACCTGTGCACAAGTGTTCAAAAACCTGTGCACAATGTTCACAGAAGCTTTACTTGCAATAGATAAAAACTGAAAACAACCCAGATGTTCCTTCAACAGGTAAATGGTTAGAAACGGTTAAACAAATCTTGGTACCCCTACTTGACTGCGAGGCAGAATAAAAGATAACAAAGAGAATATACTACTGATAAACCCAATAACTTCAGTGACATCCCCGGGACTCATGCTGAGTGAAGAAAGACACTCCCAAGAGATTACATGTTATACAATTCCATCTATGTAACTTTCTTGAAATGACATTATAGAATGGGGGACAGATTAGCAGCTGCCAGGGTTAGGGATGGGAGGGGAAAGGCAGGAAGGTGTGACAGGGGAGTCGGTATCACAACACAAGAGGACATGAAGGACCCTTGTGTTGATGTAAGTCTTCGGTATCTTGACACTGGGGGTGGTACACAGAGCTATGCGGGACGTAAAATTGAACAGAGACACAGACGTGCACATACCCACAGAAATGAATGTGAAGACAACTGAGGAAATGTGAACCACATGGGTAGATTTTGTCAATATTCTGGTTGTGATATTGTACTTTATTTTTCAAGCTGTCATCAGTGGGGAAATGCATAAGGGTACATGGGATCTTTCCGTATTATTTTTTGTAATTGCATATTTATCTATAATTATCTCAAAGTAAAAAGATTAGAAACTTTAATAAACTTTAATATGGGTTTTACATTGGTATCCGTTCATTTATCAAGCCACTGGCTATAGAGAAAACTAATTTAGTCAACAAATCTTTAGATGCTAAGTGCTGAAAATATAGCA
Organism: Spilogale gracilis; assembly: GCA_004023965.1. NCBI lineage: Eukaryota > Metazoa > Chordata > Mammalia > Carnivora > Mephitidae > Spilogale > Spilogale gracilis. Next base: position 31,262 of record PITA01003274.1, read on the forward strand.
ATGAACAAGGCGGACAAAACTGCCTGTCCCTATAAAGCTTACACTTAGGTGGGGAGGAGACACTGAAGGCCCAGTAAAAAATATCACAAACCATGTTAGCCACTGAAGCTGTAGGCAGAAAATAAGATACAGCAGGAGGGGTAAGGTAGGATTGTTACTAAAGCAGGGTGAGCAGACAATGCTTCACCTGTATGGAGGGCACTTGAGACTTGAAAGAAGGGGAGCAAACCCTATCTGGGAGGAAACTATTCCACTCAAAGGGAACAGCAAGTGCAAAGGCCTGTCCTGAGACAGGGGTAAGTCTGGCGCATTTGTGGAAAGGCAGAAGAGCCAGCGAGGTTGGGGTCAAGGGAGCAAGGCAGAGAGAGAAAAGATGAGGCAGCGGTTGGGGGCCAGAGCAGCTCGGGCCTGGTGGACCCCTGGCATGGCTGATGCATCGAGAGGGGGTACCACTGGAATGTGTTAAGCAGAAGAACGTCATGATCTCACTTATGCTGGATCAAGGTTACTCTGACTGCCGGGTGAAGAAGAGGTAAGACGGTGGCAAGGGCAAAAGTTCTACAACCAGAGCGGAGGCTCCTGCAAAATCCAGACAGAAAGATGGGACAAATGACAGAAGTGGACGTCAGTATGTTGCTGCCCGTACGCATGCACCTCGACAGATCAATGACAATTTATATTTGTACTGTATTAATATCCTTACAAAACACTACTGTGTCTTGTTACCATGGACAAAGCCAGGGCTTTAGCTGTACAGACCTTATCTTGTGACCCCGATGGCATCTCTTCTAGAGTCTCGGTGCTTCCCAGATTGGAGAGCTGAGCACTCGGCTGTAACCCAGGGCTAGAGATATTGGAGTCGCCCATCTGATTCTGAAGTTAAAAGGAAAAGCAGATCATGTAAAAAGTTGGCTATTATTTGGCTAGCAAAACATCGTATGTACTATGCTATCAAAATTAACAGGTCCCTGGACTGAAGTTCGGGGCTTTTTTTTTTTTTTCCCAAATCTGGTCTCTTGAGAGTGTTCTAAACTGTCTGCGGTGTCTCTTTTGACATGGATAAAGCTCAGCACACGCTGGATCGGATAGCTCAAATACCACAAAAATATCCATCTAGTGATTTTTTTTTTAAAGCACAGTGTTAGGCACTCCAATGTTGAAAGAATGGCAGAGAGGCATTTTTATTGTAGTCAAGTGACTTAATCCTTATTTCAGAACATCTTTTACTCAGTGTTACCCATTTACATAGAGGTGAGAGTGTGGGAAAGCCTAAGAAATATTTTTTTGAAAAATCTCCTACTGAAGTAGCAGACAATTCTCTACACGACACAGTGCCCACAGGGTCAGTGTAGCCACCAGACAGTCCCTACAATATTCTGACTATATTCCCTGTGCAGAACTGTTCATCCCCGTGACTCACTCGTTTGCTAACTGGCAGTCTGTTTCTCTTAACCCCCCCTTCAACTACTTCATGTGCTTATAAAATAGCTTAATTTTCCACCACCTCTTTAGGCAACACCACCATCAACCTGTATTAATGCATTTTGGAGAATGCCTGGAATTAAACTGTAGCAGAAAAAGCTCAAAACATTGTTCACAACAAGTTCCTAGAACAGAAGGTATAAAATGTTCAGAAACATTTTTAAAATTGAGAGTTTGCACATAAAAATCACAGCTTGTTATTTTCAGAGAGAAGCTGGATACCTTGGCAACAAGCAGCCAGAACTGAGCTGCAAGTGACCCTCTGATGAGGGCCAGGCTCTGTCTGCCCCGGGTCCACCCTGACCCGCAGCCTGTGCTCCCGTGGCCCGCGTGGTTTTTGGGGCAGTTGAGTCTCCTGTACTTAACTCCACATGAGCTGTAAGATGGGTTATGCTTTAAAAGGCCTCCAGAACTTCAATTATTTTTGTATACGTGTGCAGGCCATTCTTGGAAGCTCTCTCCTGAGTCTGTTGAGGACACTCTACTATTTATATGGATTGGGGGAAGTGGACAATCATCAACTTTCTTGAGGGTAATTTTACAATATTTGGTTAAAACCTTAAAAATGTCAAAATCCATAGCACATGCCCTCCCCCAAAACTGATGAATCACAGACCTGTACCCCTGAAACAAAGAATATATTATATGTTAAAAAAAAAAAAAAAAAGAAAAGTCAAAATCCTTTGATCTACCCATTCCACTTCAAGTAATTTATCCTAAGAGAAAATGCTGAACATGATGAGTTAGCTACAGGATATATATCTGAGTTCTTAAGAGAATCACACAAAAAAACAGTGCATTGTTTACGTAAGGTATGGAAGGAAAAATATACAGCTATTAATATTGCTGTTCTCTTTTTTAAAGACTGTTCATTCTACCAAAAGAGATCTCATAGGGACTCCCTGTGAGATGAATAGCTACTATCGTAAAGATATTGCTCTTTGAAAGGAAATGGGAAGTAGGGTAAATCGGGGGAGGGAAACGAAACATAAGAGACTTTAGACTCAGAAATAAACTGAGGGTCTTGGAGGGGAGGGGGTCGGGGGATGAGGGAGCCTGGTAGTGGGTACTGAGGGCATGTATTGCATGGAGCACTGGGTGTGGGGCATAAACAATGAATCTTGGAACACTGAAAATAAATTAATTTAAAAAAATACAATAAAGAAAAAAACAAATAAATATTGTAAAGAATTTGGGGACCTAAATGAATAGAAAGACATAATATATTTATGTGCAAAACATAATAGATAAGATACTAATTTATAAATTTTATTTGAATTTTTAATAAAATTCCAATAAAAATTCCAATGGAACAACAACAAAAAAAGATACTGCTCTTTGGAAAAAAAGTAGTTATGAAAGCATTAATAAAAGTAGCTTTTAAAACTAGTCAATACAACTAGTATAGAGAAATGTACCACACACACTGGGACATAATTATACATATTTTTGGAAAGATACATAATGAAGTATTATCAATAACTCTTTCTAGGTGGTGGGATTATGTCTTTTTCTTTTCCTCTAATCTTTAAATATAAAATACAAACAACCCCTACAAAAATCTAGATTATTTCCTGTGGCTAGAAGCAACTCAGCAAGGAGCAACTGTAAAGGACTGTGGGCTTAGCTATCTTTCTTTACATTAAAAAAGGCAAATGGTCAACCAACTATGGGACTTGAGGAGAAGACGTTTATTATAGACCGTTCTTATTTCTAAGCAGTCTCTAAATCCTTCACAGCAAAGTCTGCAATTTCACTCATTATGTGACACACAGTGGATGGGGGAGTTTTGGGATTGGGAGTGCATCCCAGGGCTGAGGTGTGGCCTGTCCCCCTGTCCTTGACTCTGTCAGTCTAAGTCTCTACCTAAAGATAAACAAAGGAGCCACGGGAAACCATGCCGCAGCTGAGAGTGTGCACGCAAACACTGGGATATGAATTCGTGGGTCACTGCTAAGACCAACTGCATTTGGTTAGATGACAGGCAAGTGCAGACAAAAAACAAAACTGTTCTTTCAGGAAGCTCGCTTATTTACAGATAGTTTTCAAAAACAGAAAGAACGCATTATAAAGTAAGTACCAAAAATTTGACTAAGTTCCCAAAGGTTTTAGTTCCAGACATCATTTTATTCATGCCACACCATGGGAACATCTTCCTTACAACAGTCATTTACTACTGTGCCCCCCATATGCTTACTTTCACAATGTGTATTAACTAGAAATCAGGCCAGATTTTCAGATTGCCTGCTTGACTCAAGCTCCTTGATAGCTTTGTGTACAAAAACTAAGCTTCCATCCCTGCTTTTGTGGCCACTGGCTACTTAGCCCGAGGAGTCAGCTGGGCCACCTCCTAGAACGCCATCTCTGGTAAACAGCCCCGACACTTTCTGTCCCCTGTGGCACCACCGTGATCTAGTCATCACTATGCATGTGTCACAGAGCCCTGGGTTTATTAGTTACCTGTTATCAGAATATAGAAAGGCCTCTACAAAAACTGAAAAAGCTATCTATATAGATAATCTAGATCTCTTTAAGGATATGAGGGCATCTGAGGGAATATAAGGTGACCTAGAAGTAAAAAAATGATTCTTAAAATTTATTCTCATCCAGTTTCCTAAAACATCAGTGAGTCTACTATAGAGATGACTGCTTTTTCTAAATTAATTTTCACAGATCCCAAAATTCCTAATTCTCTAATGAGACACTGAGAAATTTGATATATTTTGAAACTTCTCATGGTCTCCAACATATACTTTATCCTGGAAGTGGGACTTCCTTTGGTTTCTAAATATGACTTCCTCTGTTAGAGGAAACTACCTTCTAGAGCACTATTTCCAAAATTTGTTTCCCAAAGTAGATTCTTGAGACGCTAAAGGGAATATGTGAAAAATGGTCCTGTGGTTAAATCAACTTGGGAATTTATTATAGGACCTCTCAGAGTCTTGAGCATTGCAAAGCCCTAAGAGGATGGGGGAGGAGGAGCCACGTAAACAATGTTTCCTTAACTCACTTGACCAACTGGAACCTTTCCTTAAGGATCACTTGCTAACTACGTAGACGCCAGGGTTAGAGCAGAACTGTTTGGGAAACACACAAGAGAGGGCTCTTCATACCTTGTTCCTTAAACTTTCGGTGAGGTGAGGGTTACACAGAAAATGAAAGAAAGTACTTAATCAAATACGAGTATAGAGTAAGGTGACAATGATAATTCCATTGCAACAAAGTGCAGCAGTGGGAACCTTCAGTCTTGCTCCCAGGAAGCATGGGGCTGTGAAGTGCCCATATCAAGCGAAAAGCCAGGACAGTTCAAAAGCCAGATGGTTTGAAGACCACTGAGGAAACATCCACTGCTTGACACACAGTAGACACTTCATAAGTGTGTACTAAATACATTAACAAACCCACTGCAACTTCCATTTTATTCAACCTCGGGGAGAAAAGGTTATTTAACTTTTAAACTAACACACAAAAGAGAAAAAAAAAAGAATTCTAGAAAAGCTTCACATGTGGGTAAAATCCCAATGCTGCTTAGTGAAGGCTGTGATCCTACCACCAACTGCAGACCATAAATATGCCCTCCCGTATTAGCAGGTGCAGATGATCAGACTGCACAAACCCCTAAGCCCGGGCAGCGGCTGCAGGGGTGAACAACAGACAAGAAGCTTCTTCACGACGACCTGCTGCAGGCTAACTTCTGCACCCTGAAACCATTTTCTCCCACAGTAATTTTACAGGAACAGAAAAAGAGTATTCTAAATTTTCATGCCAAGTCAAGGACTCTGAGATAAGCAAATTTCTTTCCCGGTCTTTTAGGCTAGAAACAGTAAGACACACTTTCTTTTGGGACTAATTATCTCTCCTGGCCTTGAGGTAACTTCCCCAGCACATGAGTCCCCTGCAGGCCTCCTCCTCCCCTCTCAGTCCTCCCATCCAGCATCTCACCCTCTCATATTCATCCTTGGCTCTGCTTAGCATCTCCAGGATGTCGATGGGCCTGTGGTCACTGCAGCCGTTGGCCTGGCTGGGACTCTGCTTGTCCCGAGCAGCTTGCTGGGACCGCCGTGTTTCCTCTTCTACGACACTAGTGGAAGAGAACCAGGTTTCAGAAAGACTTCTTTAGATATAACCTGACCCATGGACTCTCCTGATGCTCTCCCATGGAAATGAAAAGAACGTCCTAGGGTACACTGTCTTCCCAAAACAAACGTAGGGCCTCGGTTACCTCATCCTGGGAATAGTGACTAACTGCTTCACCAGCTCAGGCACAGCAATGCCGACTGATGGTTGTTGCACTCTTAGGAAGGAAGCACAGAATTCTTTTCTGGCGTTGGTAGGAGCAGGTAAGTTAAAAATGACTGAATTATTTCTTTCTCTTTTATGAAGTATCTCAGACTCAGTCAAGTACATTGTCAAATGGACATGGCCAGCAAGACCAAGGCAGGCTGCATAGCCGAGGAACCCACTATGCAAAGTTTGTACGGATACCGGACTAGCGGCAGGGGGCAGCGGGGGGGATCTTCTTGAGAAGACAGGTCTCAAGGAATATACTGAGTGGGTGGTTGAGGTCAAGTTGACTGTGGCAATGCTCCTTATTCTGACTGGTGCTTACGCTAATTCTGCACTTGAAAATACATAAAGTTGAGGGTTAAGAATGCCACTGATAAGTTCTTTTTAAAATTCATTTAGGTTTTAATCCCAGCTGTAATGAACAGGCTTATCTGCCACAGGTTATTATAGGCACAGACCCAGCCTGATAATTGCATGAACTGAGAACCTTCTGGATAGTGGTAAGGATAGGCAATGAAGTAATTCAGGAGGAAAAATTTTTTTGAATAACAGGAGTAGGACAAGAATAGGCTGCTCAGTGTCTTTTCAGTGCTCTGAGCCTGCCTAGGAGCTCCCATTAATGTGTGTGGGATGGTTCTTGTATTTGAAAACACTGGGTTAAACAATACTAAACAGACACCCCCTTTTTTTAACAGCAGAATCATTCTGAGTTTTTAACATGGCCACATGGTTTGAATGTATTATGATTCTCCAAGAAGGGTGGGCTTATAAATTTTGCCAAATTTATTTGACCACAGAATCTTCTCCTGAGGCTGAATTTGTTTGGAAAATGCTACTTTTAAGATAATGTTATCATTTCTCTATCTAGAGTCTTATAGCTCTGAATAGGATGATTGTTTAGTTTTTTTTTTTTAAGATTTTATTTATTTATTTGACAGAGAGAGAGCAAGAGCACAAGCAGGCGGAGCTACAGAGGGAGAGGGAGGAGCAGATCACCCATGGAGCAGGAGGCTGATACAGGGTTCAATCCCAGGACCCTGGGATCATGACCTGAGCTGAAGGCAGATGCTTAACTGACTGAGCCACCCAGGTGCCCCCATTTTTTTTTTTTTTTTTTTTTTTTTTTTTTTTTTTTTTTTTTTATTTTTTTTTGGTAAAGACTTATTTATGCTAGAGAGAAAGTGAGCAGGGGGAGAGGCAGAGGAAGAGAGAGAGAATCTCACGCAGACTCCCTGCTGAGCATGGAGCTAAACTCAGCGCTTGATCCCACGAGCCTGAGATCATGACTGACCAGGAGTCAAACACTTAACCAACAGAGCCATCCAGATGCCCCTGGAATGATTATTTCTAAAATAAATGTACAATCATGGATTTTACAGTAGAGTGAAAGAAGACTGGTATGTGATATGAGGATCAGACCAATTAGAATCAATATTGTTTCTTTTATACCCATACTGGGAAAGAAAGATTGTATTGTCACAGCTGTGAGGCCTGTTGCAAAGGAAAAAAAGACTGGAGAGACATACTGGTTGTTTCTTGATGGTGGGTTACAAGTAATTTCAATTTCCTTTTCTGCACTTTTCTTCATTTTCCATAATTAATAGATGCTCCTTTAATAATCAGGAGAAAAACAGAATGCTATTGCAAGTGACTGGTATTTACATTCAGTTGTAGGCCGCACCAGTCTGAATTCACCTTTACTCAGGACTCTGGTCACGCAGCCTGTTTCTCTGACCTCCTGCCATGCTGCTTGGCTTGCCTAGGCTGGTACGCCTCTCCCCGTTGACCTGGACTGGATCTGTACTGCTGATTCAAAAGAAGAACAGTTCTTTTCTTTCTTTCTTGTCTTTCTTTTTTTTTAAAATAAACTTTAAGCCCAAATGGGGCCTGAACTCCTGACCCTGAGATCAAGAGTTGCATGCTCCACTGACTGAGCTGGCCAGGCATCCCCAAAGGGAAGAACACTTCTAGTAGTCACCACTGCTCACCAGTGGAACGGGCCACTTCACAAAACTCACCACTGCTGTAAGCAGAAGCTGTCCAGACGATGGAAGGGACAGGAATGATGCTTGCACTCTGAAAGGCCTCTTCCAATCCAAACTCTGAAGAGCACCCCTGCCTCTTGCCCTTCTTTGAAATATGCCCCAAGCCTATCTGTAAAATCAGGAATAAAGCTCACTTCTATGAGTTCTCTAACTTGCATAGTCTCTATAAACAAGTGTTTATTGTAAAAGTTTCTGGCCGAGTGGATTTCCTCTTCAGGAGAGTCAGCATTTCCCAAGTTTAGTGGATTTTCAACTTTGCCACTGCCCAGGGAGGATTTCCAAATTCGGATATGGTACACAGGTCTAGAAGTTTGCTTGCTCTCCCACACAGCTTCTCAGTTTTTATAAATATCTTCTGGAAAAATCAATTTCTTGGAGAATTTTTATTATATTGCAGCTGTTGAAACAGTGATTTAACAGGATGGACACTGATGGGCACAGTTACTGAGACACAAAATATGCCAGAAAGAATTTTACCTGTATTTCTGGTTAGCAGAGATCATATTCTGAAATATGTAGCAAACAGAGGCTGTACATAGGCAAAGTCAGAGCAAGGAAAGATAAAGTAGTCTTTTTTTATCTTTGGTGACCAGAACACCATTTATCACAAAGTTAATGTTAACATACAAGGTATTCTCTTTGGCCATAAATAGGCCAGACACTTAGAACTCATTATCACCAGTTTCATGAGGGCACTCTCTAATCACTTTCAATACCTCCCTTGCTTCTAGTAAAACCAGCTGAAAGCATAAGTAAGCAAATGTTCTTCTTTTGGGCATTTCTCGTAAAAGAACCCGAAGGCTCTTGTTTTCCATTCTGCTTTCTGTTTCTACTTCCTCACCCTATTTTGGGGTTCCATACAATATTTTGAGATAGGCCTTCAGTCTTCTGCCTCATTTACTATCTGAAGTCTTATATGAGGGGTATCACTGGCCCTGACAGTTTATAAAAAAGTTCAAAATGGCTTCCTGTAAATAGATACTAAAGTTAAAACAGATTTCTCACTTGGAAGCCCAAAAGCTCTCAACCAGCAGAAGACAGTCTATATGTTAATATATTCCAAAGTCTGGATATTCAAGGAAAATGTCCTGGATTTCAGGATAACCAAGAATCGGTAAATCGGTGTCTTCTAAGTAATTAGAAGTGGCACTGCTGTAACTTTCAAAACTACAAAAACTACAAAAACTCAACAAATAAGCAAATGGCTTTGTAAAAAAGCAGTTTTAATTAATTAATTTCCCCAGTAAAGGTGTTGTAAAAAGAAAGTGTGGTTCATGTTTTCAAGCCTGAGGGATCCAAGTTCATTTGGAATACCATCTGCAGAGGTGCATGGCCTGCAGTAATAAACAAGGCCACCCTGTGGGCTCACAGCGAAAGCAAACAAAAGCGGGAGGCCGACGGACATCCCATCAGAACATGTGAGCGGTCCTGGATTAAAACATTACCTTAGGGGCGCCTGGGGGGCTCAGTTGTTAAGCATCTGCCTTCAGCTTGGGTCATGATCCCAGGGTCCTGGGATTGAGCCCCGTGCCGGGCTCCCTGCTCAGCGTGGAGCCTGCTTCTCTCTCTTTCTCTGCCTGCTGCTCCTCCTGCTTGTGCTCTCTCTCTCAAATAAATAAATAAAATCTTAAAAAAATAAAAATAAAATAAAATAAAATGTCACCTTAGCCAGGTGTGCTGATTTTAAAATGCAAATATACCTGGAACTGAGGTTTGGGGGTTATTTACTTACACATTTATAGAAATTAGTGTAAAACTGGCCTGTCTCTGAAAAAATGAAGACTGTTCTCTTCCAAAGATGTAGGTAAGAACCTTTCAGGACAGCAAAGGGGCTTCTGATTTGACAGAGGGGGCTCTGCATCTCTGAGGATATTCGGGCAAAAACCGCGCGAGGGAGACGGGCCAGCCAGAACGCACCTCCCGCAGTAGCTCCCTGCCCAGAGCCGTGTGGCACCGCATGCCCCCTCAGCACCACAGTGTCTTGGGCTTCCAGAATCCAGACCAGCAGCACCAGCAGCGCAGGTAAGCCAGGTGGCTCCCGTGGGCTGGCCTGAGAAAGCACAGTGAGCCCTTCTTCAGAGCATTAATTCAATGAAATTACTCTCCCAATTCCAAGACTCTGACATAGGAAACATTTACTGGAACACAACCTGGTGGTGAACTGGCGACACTCAACCTAGATTCGGTGTCAAGACAAAATTTACTTCAGGGAAGCATGTGCAGGAGTTCCCTAACAGCAAATGAAAGCGGCACCACTCATCAGAGCAGAAACCTGGAGGGAACCTGAACTAAAAGCCCTTTTAGCTCCTGCAGGTAGTGGGAAGGCTGTGCCCTGGGGGTTGATGGTATCTTCTGGAGTTAGGCAGCAGTCTGACAGCCCTAAGCACATCACCCCAACCTAATGTACAAATAAAGAAAAAGACGAGAAGGAAACAGACTAAAACCCTCACAATGGGAATAGTAGGATTACAGATGATTCTAGAGTTCTTTAAGCTTTTCTACCTCTAACATTTTGACAATAAGCAAGAAATCAGGGGAGAAATAAGTCAAAGAGAAGGGTGAAAGTTTTTTTCATTTTTTAAAATCTTTCATATATCACTAATTTAATTTATGTTGTGATATAAAATACTTACTCGGCCATGAGTTTGGCTATGCGGTGACAGTCATTCTTGTCGTAAAACCAGATGCTGTATATTGACACTTGAAAAACAAAGGAGAAAAAAGACAAGGGGAAATGAGGTTTCAACATTTGGGTGTATGTAAATACCACATTATTACCACGGAATGTCACAGAATTTACCATGAAACCCTCAAATTGTTAGGCGTTCCTCTAAAGAAAAAAAAAGCCTCTCCTTTAAACTGTTCAATAAAGTTATTAATAAAATTAGGATAGGTAAAATATCCAGATGAAAATCAAAAAGTTAGTTTTTAGACAGGATTACTGGATCTCACTGAGCCTAAGGAGCCACTAAGTGTAAGCAGCGCCATTATTTCATATATTATCAAGAAAGAAAAATGCTGCCAGTTAAACTAAGAATCAACACTGATTGTAAGATGCATTCCAAATGGATAGCAAAATGTGAAAGAAAGCTGTCTTAGTTATTGAAAACGTAGTTCACGCATCAGCTAACCAAGCATCAGGGTCTCTACCAGTCTCTTGATGCCTGAAATAGGGATTCGTAGTGCAGTCCACACCAACACCGGCTCCACAGCCAGTGCCTGACCAACACCGTTCGCACAGGAACCGGAAGTGCTGGGGCTGGGCTCAGTCTGTCACACTTCTTTCTTTTCCTTTTTCAGTCCTGGCATGGATGGTGTGATTGACACTAAGAAAACCCTCAAAAGGTATTTGGTAAGTAGGTAAAAGAACCTTATTATTATTAAAGGTAACAACACATAAAAATGATTGTAAATTACTTTTTGAATAAGATGGAGTAGAAATACTGAATACATAAATCAAACATAAGGAGAGTTAGTTTTCCTCTCTGGGCAAAATGCCCCAAAGCTCCATTACTGAGTCACAGTAGTTACAAGTTCAGTTTAGTAACAAAACTCTTAACCTATTCCCCAGAGTGTTGGTGCTGGTTTATATTCCTACCGGCAATGTATGAGCAATCCAGTTTCTCTGCATACTTGCCAGCCCTAGTTGTTGTATTTTAACCTCCTCCATTCTGCATTCTGAAAGGTGTATAGTGGCATCTCATGGTGGTTTTAGTTTATATTTTCCTAATAGCTAAAAATGCTGCACATCTTTTCATGTGCTTCTTTGTCATCTATATATCCTATTTAGTCATATGTCTGCTCATGTCTTTTGCCCCTTCTAATTGATTCTTAAAAAAATATTTACTTGAGAGACAGTGAGTGACAGTGCATGAGTAGGGTCAGGAGGGGGAGAGAGAATCTGAAGCAACTCTGTGTGGAGCATGGAGCCTGATGTGAGACTCAATTCCATGACCCTGCGACCACTGCCTGAGTCAAAACCAAGAGTCTGACATCCAACCGACTATGCCACCCAGGGTCCCTCTAACTGATTTTTTGTTGTTGTTGTTGAATTTTATGAGTTCTTTATATATTCAAGATACTGGTCCTTTGTTGGATATGCGGTCTGAAGATATTTTCTCACTGTCTGTAGCTTGTTTTTCATCCTCTTAATAAGGTCTTTCCAGAGCGAAAGTTTTTAATTTTGGCAAAGTCCAATTTATCAATTTTTCCTTTTATGGATCATGCTTTTGGTGTCGTCGAAGAGTTTTTTGCTGACAGACCCATTTCCGAAAATTTCTCCTATGAGTCTTCAAGGTTTAGTTTTATGTTTCAGTCAGTGATCCATTTTGAGTTAATTTTTCTATAAAAACATTTAGGTTAAGGTCCTTTCTCTCTCTCTCTCTCTCTCTCTCTCTCTCTTTTTTTGGTTTAATTGCTCCAACATTATTTGTTGAAAATGCCCTCCTCCGCCTTTTTTTTTTTTTTAAAGATTTATTTATTTTAGAGAGAGAAAAACTTCAGCAGACTCCTACCTGAGCTTGGAGCCCAACTTCGGGCCTGACTTGGGGCTCGATCTTACAACCCTGAGATCAGGACCTGCACTGAAACCAGGAGCCAGATGCTTAACCAACTGTGCCACGCCCCTCTCTCCTCTCTCTATCGAGGAATTTCTTGTACCTCTGTCAAATGGCAGTTGGGCATATCTGTGTGGGTCTATTTCCAGATGTATTTTATCCTATACTATTTGTTTTTGCATGCATTCCTCCCACCAATGCCATAGTCTTGATTACTGTTGCTACATAGTAGGCTTTAATATCGGATAGAATAATTCCCCCAACTATATGCATCTTTTCCAGATCATTTCAGCTTTTAGGGCCTGTGCCTTTCCATATAAATTTTAGAAAAGTTTGTTTATGTCTACAAAAATCTTTGCTGGTATTTTGATAAAAAGTGCTTTAAACCTATAGACCAATTTGGAAATAGGTGAATTTGTACTCTGTGGAGTCCTTTAATACACAAGTACAGTCTACCAGTCCATTTATTTATTTTTTAAAAATTCTTTCATTAGTATTTAGTAATCTTCAGCATACAGATCCTGAACATGTTTTGTTAACTTTATGCCTAAGTACTTAATTTTCTTTGTAAGGATTATAAATGGAAGGGTTTTTTTTGAGAAAAAGTTTATTTATTTTTATCAATCTCTACACTCAATGTGCGGCTCAAACTCACAACCCCGAAAATCAGGAGTCACATGCTTTTCTGACCGAACCAGCTAGGCACCCTGAAATGGTCGTTTTTAACTGTGACTGATTTTTGAGTTTTGATCTTACATCCTCATACCTCATGCCAAACTCATTTATTAGGTCTAGAAATTTGTACTTAGACAGTCCTCTTGTCTGTGAATAACACTTTTATTATTTCTTTCCCTCCCTTTCTATTCCAACATGTGGGCCCATTTTTTTTCCTTGCCTTACTGCAGGGGTTGGAACTTTCAGTGCTGGGCTGCACAGCAGTATTGACTGTGGAAACCCTTGCCTTGCTCTCAGTCTTAGAGGGAAAACATTCACTCTTTCACTATAAATACAATGTTGGCTGTAAGTCTGATGTAGATGCTCTTTACCAAAACGACACAGTTCACTTCTATTTCCAACTTGAGAATTTTTATCATGAATGGACATATGATTTTTATTCCTGCATCAAAAAAACAAAATATTTCTATTTTATATTTAGTTTGTTGATATGATGGAGTAAATTAACTGATTATCAATATGGAACCAGCTTTGCAGATCTGGGAAAAAGCCCAATGGGCATCATTTACATTTATTTTCTTTATATTGCTGGGTTTGCTTCTATTTGGTTGAGGATTTTTAAAATCTAGTTCACAAGAGATATTGCTTTGTGGGTTTTTTTTTTGGGGGGGGCGTTACACTCTGCCTTGTTTGGGTATCAGAGTCATACTGGCTCTGTAAAATCTGTTGACAACAGTCCCTCCTTGTCTGTTTTCTGGAAGAAACTGTAAAGTTAGTGTTAATTCTTTGAATTCTCCAGTAAAACCTCTGGGGCCTGGAGATTTCTTTTTCTTTTAAATTATTAATTCAATTTCTTTAATGGCTAAGGATTATTCATGTCCTCTATTTTATCTTGGTTGAGTTTTGTAGTTTGGGTTTTCAAGGTCCATTTCTTCTAAGCTACCAAGTTTGAGTGTAAAGTTGTTCACAGCATTAGCTTACTACCTACCCTTTTAATGTCTGGAGAATCTACAGTGATATCCACTATTCTATTCCTGATACTGGTACTTTGTGTCTTCTTATTTTTGTTAGTATTTCTAAAGGCTTATCAATTTTATTGACCTTTCTTAAAATTTAAAAAACCTAGCTTTTTGCTTCATTAATTTTTGTTTTCATATTTTCATCATTGATTTCTTTTGTGCTCATTTTTATTCTTTCCTTACTTCTGTATGCTTTGAGTTTATTTTGTTCTTTTTAAACGTTCTTGAAGTGATAATTTAGTGAGAATTTAGTAGGTTCTCAGCCAGTGTCAGTTGAAAGGGCGGGAGGAATTTCCCCCCGTTAGGGCACCTGGTGTGCCTCCCATGGAGATGGGAGCCCCTAACCTTCACAAATGAAGACTGCTTCCCAGACTAGGTTGGTGATGTGGCTCCTCATCTACCCCTACAGCTCCCCTTCATGGAAGGGAGGGCAAGCACTCCCTTGGTGGCCACTTGTTGTCAACTGGGCTTCTAATCCTTTCTGTCAGTTTTTCTGGGCTCACCTAATACTGTTGGCAGGACTCCCACTCAATCCAGGAGGGGAATGAGCCTACCTGATCTGCCTTGTGTTGCTAAGTTGAAAGTCAACAAATACCAGACCTGGGTCCCCTTCTTTGGTTAAGTGAGAGGGTTTTAAGACCCTGCAGCTGGGTTGTTTTGCCAGTTCTGGGTCTTCCTCTTTCTACCTTTCAGAGTTCTCCTAATTGTCTCTTGTGTAATTTCTAGGTTTTTATAGTTATATTCAACAGGGGAAAGCAAGGAGAGACAAGTCTATGCCATCTTGTTTGGATGAGAAGTCTTATTATGCATTTTTATGGACAGACTAAGTGGCTTATTAAAAATCAGAGAATAAAAGTCTTAGAACTATAGCTAGAACTCAGGTATTCCCATTCCCAGGCCAGTAGTTTTGATGTCACCCAGCTACTGCCCCTTTACATGAAATAATATAAAATTTTTAATAGAACAAAAAGTTAATGAGCTTCAGTTATGCTTGAAAACTAAAGTAACACATGAAACAGAGTATAAATAAGTTAAAAATTATACAATAAAAAGATGACAGAATATATGAAAAATAATGGAAGAACAAGAAACTTAAAGTATGGCTCAGTTGGTTAAGCGTCTGCATTTGTCTTGGGTCATGGGATCGGGCCCTGTGTGGGCCTCCCTGCTTGCTGGGAACCTGCTTGTTCCTCTTCCTATGCCCCTTCTTCTCTGTTCATGCTCTCTCAAATTAAAAAAAAAAACAACAAATAAACAAGAAACTTTAAAGATCCTTTTCATAACTATTATTTGAAATGTCAACATACATTAATATGTATTGATAAATTAATATACATTAATTGAGAAAGCCAGTTAGAAGCTTTTTAAAAATTGAGGTATAACTGATATAACATTCTAGTTTCAAGCGTATACTGTAACGATTTATTATTTTTTTATATATTATAAAATGATCACCACGCTAACCCTAGTTAACACCCATCACCATACATAGTCACAAAATTTTTTCTTGTGAGGCTTACTTTCTTTTTTTAAAAAAATATTTTATTTATTTATTTGACAGAGAGAAACACAGCTAAGGAGGGGGGAGAAAGAAGGAGAAGAAGTCCTCCTGCCAAGCAGGGAGCCCAATGTGGGGCTTGACATCGGGACTCCGGGATCATGGCCTGAGCTGAAGGCAGATGCTTAACAACTGAGTCACCCAGGCGCCCCTGAGGAGTACTTTTAAGATCCACACTTAGCTACTTTCAAATACACTATACAGTGTTATTAGCCATAGTGACTGTGCTGTAGATCACATCCCCATGACTTACTCATTCTGTAACAGGAAATTTGTACCTTTTGACTCCCCTTCACCCATTTTACCATCCTTCCCGACTCAGGCAACCATAAATCTGTTCTCCATATCCATGAGGTTGTTTTTATTATTTACTTGTTTTTGGGTTGTTTTTTTTTTTTTGCTCAAAGATTCCACATATACTGGGGCAACTGAGCGGCACAGTTGGTTAAGTGTCTGATTCTTGTTTCAGCTCAGGTCATCATCTCAGAGTTGGGGGATGGAGGCCCATGTTGGGCTCCGTGCTCAGTACTAAGTCTGCTAATGATTTTCTCTCCTTCTCCTTCACTCTACAAATAAATAACTCTTAAAAAAAATATAAGTGAGATCATCAAGCATTTATCTTTTTCTATTTATTTTATTTAGCATAATGCCTCAAGGTCCATCCATTGTTGGATGTTGTTGCAAAGGTAAGAACTTATTCTTTTTTCTGGCTGCATATTATTCCATTCTGTATCTACACATTTTCTTTATCCATTCAACCACTGAGGGACTCTTAAGTGTATCCACATTCTGGCTGTTGTAAATAATGCTACAATAAACATGGGGGTGCATGTATCTTTTCAAACTAGCGTTTTCATTTTTTTCAGATAAATACCCCGAAGCAGAATTGCCAGATCATGGTGGTTCCATTTTTTAAAAGATTGAGGGACCTCCACACTGTTTTGCACAGTGGATGCAACAATTCACAGTCCCAGCAACAGTGCATGAGTTTACTTTTCCCACACTGTCATCAACACCTGTTCTTTCTTGTCTTTTTGATAACAGCCATTCTAACTTATATGAGGTGATATCTCATTATGGCTTTAATTTGTATTTCCCTGATACTAGTGATGTTGAGCATCTTTTCATGTACCTGTTGGCCATCTGTATGTCTTCTTTGGAAAAAATGTCTATTGAGATCCTCTGCCGACTTTAAATCAGATTATTTATTCTTTTGTTATTGAGCTGTATAAGTTCTTTATATAATTTGGATATTAGCCCCATATTAGATATATGACTTGCAAACATTATCTTCCATTTGGTAGGTCGTCTTTTCACTTTGTTGATGGCTTCCTTTGTTGTGAAGAAGGTTTTTAGTTTGATACAGTCTCACTTGTTTATTTTTGCTTTTGCTACTTCTGCTTTTGGTGTCAAATCCAAAAAATCATTGCCAAAACCAATGTCCAGGAGCTTACCACCTGTGTTTTCCTCTAGGTTTCAAGGTATCAGATCTTACATTCAAGTCTTTAATCTATTTTGAATTTATTTTTGTGTATGATTTAAGATAGTACCCCATTTTCATTCTTTTGCAGGTAGCTTTCCAGTTTCCCTAACACCATTTATCAAAGAGACTGTCTCTTCCCCATGGTATATTCTTGGCTCCCTTGTTGTAAATTAAGTTGACCATATATGTGTGAGTTTATTGCTAGGCACGCTATTCTGTTCCGCTGATCTATGTATCTATTTTTGTGCCAAAATCATACTGTTTTGGCTACTAAAGCTCTGTAGGATATCTTAAAATCTGAGATTGTGATACCTCTAACTTTCTTCTTTTTTTTAAGACTTTATTTATTTGACAGAGAGAGCACAGCAGGGGGAGCAGCAAGTAGAGGGAGAGGGAGAAGCAGGCTTGCAGGGCAGGGAGCCCAATGAGGGGCTCGATCTCAGGACCCTAGGATCATGTGATCTGAGCCGAAGGCAGATACTTAGCGATGGAGCCATCCAGGTACCCTAGCTTTTTTCTTCTTTCTCAAGTATGCATTGAGGGGATCTTTTGTGGTTCCATATAAATTTTAGGACTGTTTGTTCTATTTCTGTGGAAAATGTCATGGCAATTTTGATACGAATTGCATTCAATCTGTAGACTGCATTAGGTAGTATGGACATTTTAATAATAATTCTTCCAATCCAGGAGCAGGGAATATTTTTTCATATTTGTGTTTTCTTCAATTTCTTTCATTATGTATTAAGTTTTCACGGTACAATAAAAGCTATTTCAATGGCAAATATTTTGTTTCACTCTAAATTAAGGTCATTTTATTCTACCAGAAACTTCATGGCCAATCACAACTTTAAAGTTCCCTTTTTGGTGGAAATAAAAGTGTAACTGGATTTTTTTTTTTCAATTGTCATTGTAGAGGGAATGAAAGCATCAATATACAGAATGAGTGAATAGCTTCATTTTATGAATGAAGGTCATAAATGTGGATTTTTTTTCCCTATCCTGTTCATAAGAGGACTTTTCTGGTGGAGAAATCCCCAGTTTCATTAAAATTGTCCTTAACTGTTGGGCTCCACATCTGCCTATGGGTCCCGCAGGTGACCCTACCACCAGCACCCAGGCCAGCTTCAGCTTTCCGAGCAGTCATTCAGCCTGCTGTGAAAAGTTTTCCATGTTTGGACCCACGTTCACAGCCCCTCTTCCAGTCACAGAACTTCAAAACATCACCAACATTTCAAACAGAATCAATGTCTAGTGAATAATGAATAATTTTGGAATATTTTACCTGATGTAAGTAAACAGACTGAATTTAGATTTGACAGCCCTTTGACAAGGAACACAGAGGTGGCTTTGTTACAGAGGAGATATTTATTAAACGTTATCTTCTGCAGGGTCTTAGTTATGTTCCTAATCCTCACAGCTACAGATTGCTCCCACATAGAATAAATCAGATTGGGCTCTGAAAAGACTCCATATATGGCAATTAAAAACAACCACCTTTAAATATGCCTCTTTTGACCCTGGCTAAAGAACACACAAACACAAGAGTCTGAATACAAGATTCCAGTTTTCCTCTAATGGACACACCCTTACAACTTATAGTGACAAGAAAGTTTATGATACGCACTGTATCAGGCTCCCAGAAGAACACACAACATTTTCTGGTCTAAACAGGGGCACTTAGTAATGTTATCATAGGGAATTGCAAACCCAACTCTTAAGAAAGAATTTCATACTGATAATCAAGATAAGCCCATCAGGGCTGTCAACTTATGTTGATAATACTTTACTTACATCCTCCCCTTTTCCTTTGAAGAAATACACTATAATTTAGAAATAAGACACATGCCGCCATCCACTCTTGTACATGATCAAATAAACTGCCAAAAAGAGCCAAACACTTTCAAAGGCATGTTTGCAGAAGAAATAAAGATAAGGAAGCCATAACGATAGCTTAATGGCTAAAGGATAAGAGTCACACTCGATTCTGCCAAAAGCGGACCTGTAGAGGTTCAGACACGCATCCAAGAATCAGCTCTGTCTGCCAACATATCAAATGCACAGTGCATGCAACTGGCAAGAAGGCCCTGGGAGCTGCCCCTGAGCCTGTCACTGTCACCGGTGAGGAAAGACAGACAAGTTCCCAGATAGCTAAGATCACGGAGGACCTGTCTTCAAGCCAAATCCAAGTATTCTTCCCTCAAGAGAACTTCCACTTTATGGCCCAACACATTCTGCGAACAATTCATTTCTGAAACATCCTGAGATAATTTTCCTTGATTAACTATGGCACACAGGATTTAAAGATCTGATGACACAGTATTGTTTTGCAAAAAACGATGGCAACCTGATTTATAAATGGCTTTTCTCAAGATGAAAGCAAACTCTTTAGTTATTGGACCCCCACCATACAGTGTGGCTGGTCACAGTCGTCTCAAGTAAGTTGTGTTGTATAGGCCAGTCACTGGAGTTGGAGGGTGTGGTACGGCACTGATTACCTTTAGGTTGTACTTCCATGAAAAACACAAAATTTCAGGAAAGAATATCCAAAATTAAATGTTTTCTTTGCTTTTTAAATAGTATCTTTTTTTTTTTTTTTTTTTTTTAAGATTTATTTATTCGACAGAGAAGCACAGCTAGAGAGGGAACACAAGCTGGGGGGAGCAAGACACGGGGAAGCAGGCTTCCCACCGAGCAGGGAGCCCGATTCAGGGCTCGATCCCAGGACTCTGGGATCATAACCTGAGCCAAAGGCAGTTGCTTGACGACTGAGCCACCCAGGTGCCCCTGATAGTATCTTTTGAAAGTGTGAAAAACAAGACTCACAAAGATTAGGGGTATTAGATCATTTAATATTGAGAATTTTTTTTTTTAAAGATTTTATTTATTTGACAGTGAGAAACACAGCTAGAGAGGAAACACAAGCAGGGTGAGTGAGAGAGGGAGAAGCAGGCTTCCCGCCGAGTAGGGAGCCCGATGTGGGACTCAATCCCGGGTCTCCGGGATCACAACCCGAGCCGAGGCAGTCGCTTAACCAACTGAGCCACCCAGGCGCCCCTAATATTGAGAGTTTTTAAAAGCTGAAGGGCAGGGGTGCCCTGCTTGGGCAGGAAGCCTGTTTCACCCTCTCTCACTCACCCTGCTTGTGTTCTCTCTCTAATTGTGCTTCTCTCTGTCAAATAAGTAAATAAAATCTTAAAAAAAAAAAAAAAAAAAAAACGCTGAAGGGCAAGAGTTTTACATTTCCCCAGAGAGCCTTATTTGAAGATCTAGCAGTCTATTATGATCTGATGTTACATCTCACTCTGCTTCTCATCTGGAATGGTGTATGGCACAGAGAAGATCAAGAAAACACAAATTAATTTGGAGCCTTTGTAAAATCCCTCGACACTTCTTGATATGCTGTAAAATGTCACAAAAACAGAGCTGAGAATCACTCTGATGCACATGTTGTCTCTTTGATTCATTTATTATTTAGATCTGACCTACTTTCTAAAAGGATGTGAGGAGGTTGGAGATTTTCTCAGCTTGGTGCCAAGCAGAAAAGGGACTTTGATAAAAGCTTTCCGGCAATGGTAAGAGTTATAAAATTTCTAAAGATGATACTGACAAAGATGCCCAATAATGGGACAGAAAAAGAAGAAAATGTGCTTTGAATATAGACAAAAAAATTTATTCTAGACATAGGGAAAATCCTTCTGATTATAAAAGTAATGTAAGAACTGAATAGATTATATAAACATAAGACTTTCCCAGCTAACGAAAAAGCAAATATCCCTGCCTGGACAGATCACTTCCTTTAGGACAAGAATAAACCTGATGAGGACAAGAATAAACCTGATGACTCCACGTCAACATTAAAAGGTTTGGAAACAGAGAGAAGAGAAAGGGCCTGAGGTGGAAGGTAGAATACACACATCTTGAAAAAGGGTATGGAGCCAAAGCCTGGCTGACCTAGAATTCTGACAGGAGGCTGTGGTTGGTGGCAAAGGGGCAGGCAGGGATGCTTCATGAATTTGTACATATGGCTGTAAACGTGATGCAGTTATCTCAGCAGCTGACCTGTTCTGGCCAAAACACATCTTAAAACACCAATGGACACTAACATAGTAGAGAAGAGTACACTTTCTAAAATTTAAATTGCAATGTCTATTTACTGAACACTGATTAGAAGACATAGGCCAGGACATTTTAAAATGCTATTCTGCAAGTTCGCTGGCTTATTATTTTAAAATTTGGTGCCCCTCTCTAAATTAAATCAAGTCTGAAACTATTTACTGGCAATATCACTTCCACATTCCCTTTTAACACTGTGATCTTAGTATAGGATTCAGACATGAAATCATCACTGAAGTTTTGGAGGGAAATTAGGAAAATAAACCCAGGGATATCACAAGTGTTTGTTCCTAATTAAAAACTTCCTATTCTTAAACAATTGTCAACTCCCAATAAAAAGTGAGTAAAGGTTTCACATGCGCTGCTAGGGCTGATTGCCACAACTACCACATGGTCCTCACCTCTCCTTCAGGAGCCTCTCCTAGGTGTGTGCTGCAAGTGACTATGGGTATGCCAAATGTTGGCTCTGTCCATCCCCTGGTGGTCTCTTCATCCCAGTGTCCCACAGAGAAATGAACATTTTCATATATCACAAGGGACAATAAAGGGTGGGAAGCATGGCCCCTGGCTTCCATGAAGTATTGGGAGCTCCCCAAAATCGACATGCAGGGCTTTGAGAAAGAGTTCAGATAATGATGTAGGAAAAGGGGGACATTCTTTTCTCTCCTTTCCCTAACTCACTTCTCTGCTACATATTTTTCTGCCACTTTACTAGGAGAGCATCCAAACCAGGGTGATAAGGCAAATGTCCACAAGGATCATCCAAACCAGGGTGTGGGAGGTCGGAGAGGCTGTGGTGTGTGCATGCCCCACCAAGAGTGCCTGCTGACTCCTAGAGCTTGCAGGGATGCCAGTGCTGTGTGGCCTTCACAAGGAATCCAGGTGTATGTGTAAAATAGCCTTATTTTTAAATGCCGGCAGCAAATGCTTATTGCATGTTTTCCTTTTAATTAAAAACAAAAACACAGCTGCGCATGCCTAAAGCAGTGACTCTGTAAGTAGCTCGGAACTGCCTGGATCCTCCAGGGAACTGAATCCCAAGGGCTCAGTCTTAAGGTTTCTTCTGCCTACTGCACAGGGGTTTCAAATCTTCTTGGACTAGCGGCTACTCTGTTTTAATTTTTATCTCCACAATGAACTTCACTTTGTGAATATAAGATGAAAAACTATATTCATACATATTAAGAACACATTTCTGCCACTTAGCTGTAACTGCTTTCCTTTGTGAGTTCTCAAAAGAGAAAGCATTAATTATTTAAAAAAAATAAATGGTGCATACATTAACTTTTAAAACATTTATAATTAGGGTAACACCACACATACACAAAGAAGTTAAAACTGCTTTTTACCTGACAACACTAATTTAGGGGTTTAGTAAAAGCCAGTACTTAGTGAGGCCAATGGAAAGAATCTGCTTTGGAAATTTGGAAATGTTCATGGACTTAGGAACAAAGATAACCAGAAGGACCTGGGAGAGGGTCCACTAGAGGCTCTTTCAGAACACTCCACAGTGGCCTACAACAGATAGGAAGCCATACAGGCATTTGAAACTTCTGACTTGACAGCACCACCAGGTCAGCCCTGGAGTCCAAGTCACTCTATGTTTTCATGGTGTTTTTACCTCTTCAGTCTACTGACGTGGCAACAGAAAGGCTCTTTCCTTATCTTCGTCCAGAAGGCCAGATTAATGCAGTTGCCACAGATCCTTTCTCCTTCACTGATAACAGGCACACCAACCATAGCAGTGTTGCTGCGCATGGTGGAAGACTGCCTCTCTCCAGGCTGGTCAAGCAGCACTGGGCTGAATTCAAAGATCACACAGAATGGACTGTGGAGCTTTTAAGATTGTTTATAACTTCCTCTTTTAGTTTGGAGGCAGAAGTCACATTTTTGGATTTGACAAATTGTAAACTTCTCTTGCAAGGACATTTCTGGCACTGTGCTTTAAGTCTGAAGATGTGTGCAAATGCCAACAGTCACCTACCATCTCTACTGTTCTGAGTCTTGCCCTTGAACTGAGAAAGGGCAAGCAGAGACAAAAAAAAAAAAAAAAAGCGCACACAACAATATTTCTTCTACTAAAACTTTCCATCTGGCAGCTGCATTTTCAACACTCTGGAAATGAATCACCCTGCCTTTTCCAGTGATCTAATTTTAATTAAAAATGTTCTCTATCAAGAGACTGATGCCCGATATAAAGGAAAAGTTATAAGTGAAGTGGAAACAAAGGCGTACTTCTCACAGGCTTTTGGAGGTAAGTTCTTAAAAATATTAAATAGTAATAATATTTTTATTTTCAAATTGCTTATTAGTGATTTGTTGCTGTTAAGTAGGTTATAGGAAACATTTTGTTCACTTTTTCAAAAGTACATTAGGATTATAGAAAACATTTGAAAATATGAAAAGTGGTATTCAGTGGGAGAGCCATGACTTAAGAAAACAGAACAGTGTCCTTGTTTCTCTCAGT
>PITA01003274.1:55046-142575 GCA_004023965.1 Spilogale gracilis
CCCCCCCCCCCCCCCCGTCTCTCTGGTGGATCAGATTTTCGCTAGTACTGGCCTAACCAGTCAAATTTACAGCCAGTAATTTTCTAATCATAAATCTTAAATCACTGATTTTATAATTAATTAACGGAGCTGTTTTAAGAACAGTCCTAGCACTGGGATTAATATAGTAACAAATTTCATTAAAAATCTTCACCCTTTGGCTCAGTTGGTTGGGCAACTGCTTTCGGCTCAGGTCATGATCCTGGAGACCCGGGATCGAACCCCGCATCAGGCTTCCTGCTCGGCAGGAAGCCTGCTTCTCCCTCTCTCAGTCCCTCTGCTTGTGTTCCCTCTCTGGCTGTGTTTCTCTCTGTCAAATAAATAAAAAAAATATTAAAAAAAAAAAAAAAAAAGAATCTTCACCCTTACCAGAAAGGTAGAGTTCTGACATTAAAAGTTCTAGCATAATTAATGATTTCTGCTTGTAACTCTCTAAGAAAATACAACAGAACCTCAGGACTAAAAAGAGAACTAAAATTCTTTAGAACTACACAACAGTTTTACCAACATGGTATAGTGCTTGATAGAGTACTTGGAAAATGACACAGATGTTCAAGAAATATCACTAAATATGATGTATGTCTGAGTTAAATAATTAGCCTGCTGTTTAAAAACAAAGTAAAAGACAATGTTGAAACAGTTTTTGCAAAAGGAAATCATCAAACGCCAGAATTGACTTTACAGAGCTTAATGGGATCACAAAACTTTAATAGTTTCAGTTAACCAAGTTACAGTGCAGACTGCCTGCCTATAACAAAGAGAAAAACCAGTTTTGCTTGCTTTTACTTTTTTGTTGATTCATGTTACCAAATTCTGGATTTAAAAAAACCTGCTCAGACCCTTTACAGAGGAGTGCTCTCGGGTCCCCTCCCTCTTCAGGAGCTTTGTACTAACACTTTACTATCACTCAGTCAACTTTGCTTTAAACCAAAAACAAAAATTAAAAAAAAGCCCTTTACAGAATATTCTTGGGGAATTTCCCAATTAAGTCATAGAGGTGCCCACAGAAGTAGCTATCAAAGGGAAAGCACCAAAACAAAAATTAAAAAAAAGCCCTTTACAGAATATTCTTGGGGAATTTCCCAATTAAGTCATAGAGGTGCCCACAGAAGTAGCTATCAAAGGGAAAGCAGCCTCTAGGACAAACATACTTAGTAAGGTGTGTTGCTCATAGTAGGTGCTTGACAAATGCTTGCTGGAAGACGAATAGTGGATACCAGAAGCATGACCTCCTCTGCACAAGAGTGGACTGTGGAGATAAGTGTCTGTGATAAAATCAGAAATGTATAGATCCTATATCTGCTTTTCCAGAAGCCAGTCTCTATATGTTTGGAAAGTAACTGTCCTGATGCCGTTTTCTGAATAGGACATTCCTCTTAGAATTTTCTTTAGATGTGATGGGAAAGATTTTAAACTACTGATTCAAAGTTTTATTGTTCGTGAGTGTATTCAGATTTATTTATTCCTGAATAAGTTTTGTTACACTAAGCTTTTTTTCTAGGAAACTATATATAATCTAAATTTTAAATGTACAGGCAAAAAGTTCTTCACAGTGATTTTTTTTTTTCCCAAAGACTTTATTCATTTATTTGACAGAGAGAAACACAGTGAGAGTGAGAAAACAAGCAGGGGGAGTGTGAGAGGGAGAAGCAGGCTTCGCGCTGAGCAGGGAGCCCGATGCGGGGCTCTATCCCGGGTAAGCCAAAGGCAGATGCTTAACAACTGAGCCGCCCAGGTGCCCCCACAGTAATTTGTTTTTAAAAAATGTGTATTCCCTATACTTAATTGCAACACATAAAAAATGTATACATTATTCCTAATATTGTCCATTATGCTCTCCTTCTTTCGTTGTTGGGTCAATCAGGTTAAAGGGGAGTTTTTGTTGATTTTGTTCTGTTGTTCTACTATGTTCTGTGTTCTGCAGTTAATTGCTACTCATCTGGATTTTCCTTCAACTTAACCCAGGTTTCTCTTTTTTCTTAACTTCTTGGGCTGGGAGGCCTACATAGAGTAATTTTTATAAAATTCTAATATGTATTTGAAAAAAAGGAAACTCTCAAATTGCTGGAAGCAGTACTCTCACACGCTCATTAGATCAAGTTTAACTATACTGTTTAAATATCTCATAATTATCTGCTTTATCTGTCAATTACTGAGGTGGCCTGCTAACATCTCCCATGATGATCAGGGATTTTTAACTTTTGATATGTCTATCTGGCACAAACTAGCTTTGTACCAGTTTGGAATCATTTTATCTCTTAGGTAATTCATTCCTCTTATTGTTATGCGGCAACACTGACACCCAGGTTTTTCACCTGAACTCTCTCAGGTGTGACTAACACAGCTGCAGCAGCCTGGTTGGTTAACAGTTGCCTGATACACTGCATTCTATCCCCTTACTTTCAATCTTTCCAGGTTTTTGAGTTTTAAGTGTTTTGAAAACATTATTCACAAATACTGTATCTTCATCCAGTCCCAGATCTCTTAACTGGCAACTTCAGTTCACTTAACATTTTGTTGTAGTTATTGACTTCTTTATTTCTGCCATTTTATGTTGGGCTTTCTATTTTCCGTGGTGTTCAATCACTTTTTTCCCCACTCTGGTTTGTACTGGTCTAAAAGATTCGTATGTTTGTTTGGCAGTGGTTATCCTGAATCATTTGAACACACACCACTTGATTTAAATCTATGGTTAATCAATTTATCTATTTTCACCCCAGTCGTGGGATGCTTTAGGTCTGAAGAGCTTTTTCCTGATGCTGTTGGTGTCTAGAATTTTTGCTTCACCCTTTTAACACCTCTACTCAGACTAGTCATTTCACTGTCTTATATAGTCCATGTTTATTTTGATTTACCTCCTTTTCTTTGCTCATTAGTTTGTAAACTTCATTTCTTTCTTCTGTGTTCAATTTTCTTCTTTCTCTTTTTTTAAGTGGGCTCCATGCTGCTTGAACTCACAACCTGGACATCAAGACCTGAGCTGGGGGGCGTCTGCCTTCGGCTCGGGTCATGATCCCAGGGTCCTGGGATCGAGTCCCACATTGGGCTCCTTGCTCAGCGGGGAGACTGCTTCTCCCTCTGCCTGACTCTCCCCACATGTTTGTGCGCATGCCCTCTCTGTGACAAATAAGTAAATAAAAGAAAAAAAGACCCAAGCTCAAGAGTCGGCCATTTAACCAACTGAGCCAGCCAGGCACCCCAAATTTTCTTATTTCTGAACCAAATCAAATACAATTAAGAATTCAGTTGCCGGGGCACCTGGGTGGCTCAGTGGGTTAAAGCCTCTGCCTTCGGCTCAGGTCATGATCTCAGGGTCCTGGGATCGAGGCTGCATCGGGCTCTCTGATCAGCAGGGAGCCTGCTTCCTCCTCTCTCTCTGCCTGCTTTGTGATCTCTCTCTGTCAAATAAATAAATAAAATCTTTTTTTTTAAAAAAAGATTTTATTTATTTATTTGACAGAGAGAAACACAGCCAGAGAGGGAACACAAGCAGGGGGAGTGAGAGAGGGAGAAGCAGGCTTCCCGCTGAGCAGGGAGCCCGATGCAGGGCTCGATCCTGGGTCTCCGGGATCACGACCTGAGCCAAAAGCAGTCGCTTAACCAACTGAGCCACCCAGGCGCCCAATAAATAAAATCTTAAAAAAAAAAAAAAAGAATTCAGTTGCATTAGGAGCATTTTAAGCACTCAACAGCCATGTGTGGCTAGTGGCTACCGTACCGGACAGCGCTGCTTTAAGAAGCACCTACAGCAAGCGGCCGCTAGAGGCAAAAATTCTGTTTTTGTTGAAAAATGCCTTTATTTTGTTCTGCTGAATTACTGAAGTATGGGTTGTTTTTCCCTCAGTACTCTTATTCCTTTGTCTTCTAAATTCAGTAGCTGCAACTAAATATGCTGAGTCTAACTGGTGCTCTTTGTAAATAATCAATTTCAAGCAACTTCTGGTTGCTTCTCTTTGTCTATTTCTTTCTACTTACTTATCTTGGTGTCTTACTGCCTAAATCTGAGATTCATGACTTTTGAATATTCTAGAAAATTCTTAATTATAAATCTCTTCAAATACCGTCTCTCTCCTAAATCTATTTTATCATTCTGAAAATTCTTTTTTTAAAAGATTTTATTTATTTGACAGAGAGAGAGAGAGAGATCACAGGTAGGCAGAGGGGCAGACAGAGAGAGAGAGCAGGCTTCCCACTGAGCAGAGAGCCTGATGCAGGGCTTGATCCTAGGACCCTGAGATCATGAACTGAGTCAAAGGCAGAGATTTAACCCACTGAGCCACCCAGGCGCCCCTGAAAATTCTTCTCTCTTATGTGTTAGGCTTTCCAATTCCATCCTCCTGATCATATTTTCTATTTCCTTTCCTTTCTTGGATGAATTCTGGATAATTCCCTCAGATGTCTCTTCCAGTTCCTTAACTCTCCTTTCTGTTGTTACAAATTAACTGCTGATCAATCAA
Organism: Spilogale gracilis; assembly: GCA_004023965.1. NCBI lineage: Eukaryota > Metazoa > Chordata > Mammalia > Carnivora > Mephitidae > Spilogale > Spilogale gracilis. The sequence continues at coordinate 59,543 of PITA01003274.1, forward strand.
TCAGAGAAAAACAAATATCATATTATCTCACTGATATGTAGAATTTGAGAAACGAAGCAGAGGATCATAGGGGAAGAGAGGAAAAAATGAAATAAGAAGAAACCAGAGAGGGAGACAAACCATAAGAGACTCAATCTCAGGAAACAGACTGAGGGTTGCTGGAGAGGAGGGGGAGTGGGATGGATAGGGTGGCTGGGTGATGGACACTGGGGAGGGTATGTGTTGGGGTGAGGGCTATATTGTTTAAGACTGATGAATCACATACCTGTACCCCTGAAACAAATAATACATTATATATTAATAAAAATAAATTAACTAAAAAACAAACAAAAACCCAAAAACCAAAGTAACTGCTGAGTCTAGGTAGAAAGTTTATTTCAATAACTAGAATTTCAATTTCTAGAAATTCGACTTGGTTATTTTTCAAATCTATCTGTCACTTTTTTTATAATCTACATCTGACATTTAAATCCATTGAAGTCTCTATCTGATCATTTCATTAATTAAAATTTTGGGGAAGGGTTGGCTAACTTGGCTGTTCGTTGTATTCTATGTTTCACTCATTGTGAATTATTTCCTTGTATATTTAGTAATTTTGGACCATGAGGCTTGTCAATGATTCCCAGGCAATCTGGGTGTCTCCCTAGAAGGATTTTGCATTTGCTTTTGCCAGGTGTCCTAGAGTACTCACCAGCTGAGGGTCAATTTTTATGTTAATTTTCTGGCTTGGGTAAGAAATTATACTACATGAATGATATAACCTGAACACCAAGTCTGTATGAGAAAGTTCATGGTTACAGTTATTCAGAGGAGACATTTTTCCTGTTAGCCACAGCCCACACTAAGATAGATAAGCTTGCCTTGTCCTCGGTTGGTGGGCTGATATCTTTCTAATTAATATGTAGCTCATTAGGGGGCTGGGCTGTGTGTATGTATGGCTGTCTCAGCTCTACCTCTCCAGCCATGAGAGCTCAAGGCCCTGTCCCCTGACTCCATGTACTTGTCATGGGACCCTTATATGAAGAAGAGTTCCATACCTAACCACCTCTAATAGCTGGGGGCTGGTGCTGGTTTATAAGCTTCTCACTTCAGCTTTCAGTTTTCACTCTGATGCTGGCCCACTGAAATGTCCTCTGTTCTCTTTCTGGTTAAGCTATGCATTTAGTATTTTATACAGCATTTCTAAATGTTTCTAGGAGAAAGATTTCCTGTCATGACATTGCTAGACAGGAGCTGGAGGATATTTTCTTTGATGTAGCTATGCCATAGAAGCCCTAGAGGTTCAGAGTCTCCCAAGAATGATTTTATAATGCAGTGAGTAAAATGGATTTTCTTTACAAATGAAAACAGATCAGCAGATTGGTAGTAATGCATATGTTTAAAGCAAAAAAAAAAAACTATGTTTCTTCAACTAATCAAAGATAAAATGACAACTATCATCCATGAGTTCTAGAGAGAAGTGTCCACAAATTAAACATCATTACGTTGATACAAAGTTTTCGCTGGGAGGGTGCTACGTACTCCAGTATACCAATCAAAATATGCACCATGACCCCTGATCAGAACTGTTGCTGCTGGGTTTTAAAAAATTTGTACAGTGTAAGATTCCATTTGTAACATGTAACATTTCAACTTATCATACGTCAGGCTGCCTAGTAATGGCCCCGGTAACATCTGAAAATAGTATCTATAAAGATAAACAGTCTCCAGCTTGTCATGGTGCTAGTCGGAAGGGACGTGAAGGACATGATGGGCCCGGGTTATAAGAGAACTTAGACAATGTTAAAATCTTTATGACTCTCTCATCACAAAGGTTATTTGGCTTGGGTCCAAGATGGAGACCCAGTCTGTAATATTTTATATTTGTAAGTGCCTGACAGAATACCTTCACGTATATGATGCCCTTTTAAAATAAGTAGGTCAGATCAGTGGTTTATGTGATTTATCCAAGGTTACACCCGAAAATGGCAAAGCCTAGAATAGAATTCTTTTCTGAAAATTAAACTGCATGCCAAAAGAGTGTTACCATGGCAAAGCCCCCCTCTGGGATATCTTCTGAAGCTTTCACATCTAGAAATCATTTATAAATTTAAAAAATGAATGACTAAATGAGAAGCATAAAAATCGAACCCGAAGCTCCCCTAGTGCTTGTTCAGGTATGGCACAACAAGAGGATGTGTGTAGATAGGGGTTCATGCTTCAGACTTCTGCCATCCAATATGGTAGTCACTAGCCATGTATGGCTACTTAAATGCAAACAGATTAAATTAAATAAATAAAAAAGAAAAGAAAATGTCTTGGTTACATTAGCCACACTCTGAGTGCTTAGCAGTCACACAGGGCTGGGGGCTACTCTTTGGGATGGGTCTGATACAGAGCATTTCCATTACCGCACAGTAATGCGCTCAGCCTCACTCTATTATGTGGATTAATGAAGTAATTTTATTGTGGCAGCTGAGTGGAAAGACATGGACTTCGAAGATTATTTCAATTCTACCTATGTTACTTATAACTTTGTGATTCTTGAGCAAGTTTCTTAACTTCTCTGGGACTCTTGTTTCCTCAGTGTAAGTCAGAAATAAGGGTGTTAGGAACTACACCTTTGCTTAATTAACTAGAGAATCTATAATCTTCCCAACCCTCATTGAAGCCCTGTAAGGGTCTCCTGGCTGCCAAAAGGCCCTAGATCAGTGTAAAAATATATTGCTTCCAAATTACTCAATAGAGTATTGAACCTAAGCCCTCGGCTAGTATAAGCATTGTCTCTGTAAGATTCTACCTTTCCCTTTGGGGGAGGCAGTATATAAATAAAAACTAAAAAATGAAATCAAAACGAAACAATTAGAACTAGAAAAAAATTACAGTTCAATTTTCTATTAACTCTAAAAATTGATTTGAGTGAAAGAAGCTTGCCCTGAAGGTGCAGGGAGCAAAATGGGTCAGGTGTCTTCGTGGTATTTCCCACAAGAAAATGACAGAAGGGCAGCTACAGAATCAGGTATAATTACCTGTATACACACTCAGACACTAATTAACTTTTTGTTTAAAGAACAAATCCCTTAACAACTCAAGAGCTTACAGACCTGACAAGACTATTTTCCACAGTTAAGACTAGGTTGACAAAACACATACTCGAGAGAGGACTTCACACTCCCAGAACCACTTTATGCTGCCTGTCACAACTCCCTAATACAGCTGTTCCTTTAAATACCTTCCCCAAACTCCTCTTGTAGACTGTTTCTAATATACCCACAGTGTTGTACTTGACCTTTTCAGGTCTTTCTCTAGTCTGAAAACAAGCTGATGTGCTCTTGAATTTCTAATCAGCAATACCAGAAACTGTATGGCCCCTTAGAAGATGATTCAGTGCCTCAACTAACAAGGAAACTGGACAACCTTGGCTAAGCAAATTTTCTGTTCAACTAAGGAAACCTTTGTTTTAACTTCTTAATGAAAATCTTCCCCAAATAAAATGTATTAAAGTACCTTTCGGCTCCAGAATATTCCTATTAATGTAATAAATGCTCCTGATGACTTCAGGTCTTATCATGACAACAAATTAATCTATGATACCGTAGTGGGGTTAAAGTCACAGAAAAATGACACTCTTATGCTGACTCTGGGTTACCCGCAAAATATTTGCTAGATTCTCACAAACCTAATATTAGCTTGTTTACTTATAATTTGCTTTCATTTCTTCCACACATGGACTATAGAAATGTTGCCAGATAATTGAGGCTCTGACTAGTTAAATTTTGGTCAGTCATGAATTATATTTGGGTTATGTTGCACTTTCAGCTCCAGAGGAACCTTTGCTTGTGAAAGAAATACTATGATTCACATCAGGTTTATGCTAAATAGTAACTGAATCTATGGTTCTCTGATAATTTTCCTGACTACTTTAATAACCAAACTTTTCTTAGAATAGCTAGATTAAGTTTCCAGGTAGTAAAAAAAAAAACCTGGAACTATGTTCCTCTGCAGAATTTCCCCTTCAAGAGGATTTCAGCACAAAGGAAACTGCCATCTGAAGTTAACATTAGTTTAAACAAACCCCTCTGAACTTATAGGTATTCAAAAGTATTTCCAACATGCCCCCAGAAATTAAAATTAGAAAGGAATTATCGGGACAAATAGTTCACTGAAAAAAATCAAGAGACTATTTTACTTAGATACTTACAAGTGAGCTGTGGAGAAGAATTTGGGTCTTCGGGCTCTGAAAGAGAACTCACCATTCCTCATTCAGGGAATTAAGAGGCATAATTTCCAGGGCTTTTTAATTTTATACCAAAGACATTCCTCCAGTACCAGTTACCTTCTAGTCAAGTGAAATCCAAACAGTAACTTTTCCTTTTTACGTGAGAAATAACATTTCTCCAGCAATCTCTTTGGATGAGTTCTGGTCCCTCTACTACTATAACTAGGTCTGACGTACCCACAGTCAGTGCCAAACGGTCTCTCTTCTGTCCTCAAACACTCATACCTGCAACACCCATACTGAATACAGGAATGGAGGATACTTCTTAGTATCTTAACTTTTTTTTTTCACTAGTATCTTCACTTTTTGAAAGGACCACTCTAGCTTTGTGGACTGTATACAACCATTCTCGGGTCTGTAAAATGCCTGAAAGGACCCTGGAACTAGGGAGCAGAGAAGAGGGTTAGGAGTCTTGCTCTCCAGGTGGGGAGCTACCACTCACTTCTGAGTCTCAGCTCCCTTAACTGCTTGCCTGCCCCACATAGGTTATTATACCATTAACATTAAGGTAAAGTAGCTCTTAGCCCAGAACTTGTACCTAGTAAACAATAAATAGACTGAAAAATACCACCACCAGGGCAAAGATGGTATTTTCTTTGCGGATAAATGTATCAGTCCCTATCCTAGATCTCTCAAACTAAGTTCTGTTGCTCAGGGGCATGGGAGGCCGATAATTCGGTGTCCAATCAAAACAAATGGTGAAATTTATTTTCATAAAACAAATAAGAGGAATATGATGTAATGCTAGTATATGGAAGAATGTATTGAACTAAAACAATATAAAAAGTTACTGTATATAAGAGTGTTTAAATTTTAGAATATAACCTAAGAGTTCAGACAAAAATATATTTTTGAAGACTTTATTTATTTCTCAGAGAGACAGAGAGAGAGTGCACAAGCAGGGGGAGCAACAGGCAGAGGGGGAAGCAGGCTCCCCGCTGAGTAAGGAGCCCAATGCGGGACTCGATCCCAGGATCCTGGGATCATGACCTGAGCTGAAGGCAGATGTTTAATGGACTGAGCCACCCAGGCATTCCAATATTTTTTATTGTAATCTGAAACTCCAAAAATAATGTGATGATAGAAACTAAAGTAACTCAAGTTAAACTGTAAATATATGAACCGTAATAAAACCGATCTACTCACAGCTTGCATTTCTATACAGAAGAAATGGTTCATGGAGCTGAAATTCCAAATCTTTATTCACTGGTTCAACCAGATTGTGCATATTCAGTCGATTGACGATGGTAAAACCATGGTAAGGTGAGGCTGACCTAAGATTTGACAGAAGAGATACACCTGTAGTCACTGTTTCATTTGCAGGAATATTATCTACTTATTTCTGTTTTAAAGAATAAGGGCATTACCATATCATACAATATTGGCACTTATAATTGTAAACAATCATTCAAGTCAGATCATACCCCTCCTCTTCTCAGCAGTTTCTAAGGACTTAGTTCCCCAGAGTGAAGGCCAATGCCCTTACTACTAACGACACCAAAGCCTGGGCTGATTGGTGCCCTCCTTGCCTTCACCTCCTCTGCCTCTTCCCTTGCTTCTGCTCCAGCCGCACTGAGCTCAGCACTCTCCCTACAGGTATGCTTCCACCTAAAGACCTCTGCCTGGACCACTTGCCCAGAATCTAGTTATCTTACCCCCCACAGGCTTTTCCTCAAATGTCACTTTCTCAATGACACTTACTGGAGAACTACCTTTTCTCAGCTCCCAACCTGCTCTCAAGTTCAATACGTCCACCTGTCTTCCCTTTTTTCCATACCATTTACTTATTTTTAGTGTTTGTCTTTCTCCCCTAGAATGTAAACTTCATGAAAACTGGGATTTTGGGCTTATTTTTTTCAGATATATCCCAAGATAGACACCTAGTAGATGTTTAATTTGCTCAACAAAACATTTGCTCAACAAAAATATTACTTATTTTAAACAAGGTACAGACTTGGTTTTAATAATGACTGTCCACCATTATAATCATTTTTTTCTCACCACCAAAGAAGTCTTTTTATAGTTCTCCTGAGTTAGAGAAAAAAATTCCTTGAATCCTATGATAACAAACATCCTTGGTTCTCATACCAGGGTGATTCAGTGCATAATTCTTGGTTCTCATCCAGGGTGACTTGCTACATGATCTTCACATGCACACAATACTTCATAGTTTCTCCACTGTTGTCTGTGTACACGGGGGAGGGGGGATTTCAGAATCCTACTCCACAGATTAGGAAATAAACTTAGAATGATTAAGGCCTTTGCCCAAAGTCACACAAATAATGTGACCAGAATTCAGCTTTGGGTTTTCGGACTCCAAATCCAGGCGTCCGATACACTAAGGTCTCTGCAAAATGATATCCTGACATTGTGGCACACCTTTATCCAAGGTACCTAAACTGTTCTCACATTTCCCAAAGAGTTCTTTGGTTTCCTTTTATTAGGATCAATACTATGTAAGCCCCCATGAATTTAATTAAGCCAAATCATTTATTGTAGTAAGGTTTGTATTTTCTTTTCTTTTTTTTTAAAAAAGATTTTATTTATTTATTTGACAGAGAGAAACACAGTTAGAGAGGGAACACAAGCAGGGTAACTGAGAGAGGGAGAAGCAGGCTTCCTGCTGAGCAGGGAGCCTGATGTGGGGCTTGATCCCCAGGCACCAGGATCATGACCTGAGCCGAAGGCAGTTGCTTTAATGACTGAGCCACCCGGGCGCCCCAAAGTTTGTATTTTCTACAACCAGTGGATATGTACTATACTGTAACAATGAGGCCAGGAAAATATTTTCCAAATATCATAGATACCAAGATTCTACCAAGAACTGATGAGTTTCTAGAGATTATTATAGAGGTAATGAAGAACAATGAAGTAGGTGAAGGGTAAAGGCGTCCTGGCAAAGAAAGATGGACAGCTATAGTTAACTATGTAATATCGAAGCACTTACATAAAATGGAAGAAAAAGATGTTTTTAGACAAGATCTCAAAGTTGCACACCAAAATTTAGAGGAATATTTGACAAATTCTCATTAATTACCATGAACAGAGAAGGCAATCCTTAAAAGATAACTCATAATACAAAAACAAAAAAAAGTGGGAAGGATCACATGTCAGTAATAATTCCTGCTGAATCTCTAAACTTAGAAACCATGGTAGGAACCTGCTCTAGTCAGAGCAAGACCTAAGGGAGATCCTAAGACCAAGATCTCCATGACTATCCTTTCCCAAGTTAGGACACCAAGTTGCCTAACAAAACAAAAGCTGCAATTCCCAAACCAATCAAGTTCTAGGTAATTAACTCGCAGAAAAGTTGAAAACAAACAAAAAAAAAGTGCAATTGAATAAACCAGGTTTTCTAAAAGACTCTCAGACTAAGATGACACATTGCTGAAGACGCTGTACACAATCCACAACTTCTTTTGTGGAGACGGGTTCAGTAAAGGGATAGAACCAGAGTCATAAGAAGATGACTCATTTAATAAATACAGAATAGAGGGACTGACCTTTCAACTACATTCTTTTATACAGTTAGTTTATACACGTTTAATACAGGGGGAAGGAGGAAGGCATCTGTTTTAGACTCATTCATTATAAGAAAATGATTTCCATTTTGAGACAGTTTTGCTAGTTCCTAAGCAAGGTTCCTAAGTAAGTGCTAGCTCTGTTTATTCTGAATCACAGGAAGGTTCAAAGAAGGGACATAACTTGGTTTGGATCTCACAGCTAGAAATGGATGAAGAAGGTCAGGCAGGAAGGTTCTGAAGACAACAGGGCTGAACCACTTTATATAACACTGTTCACCATTAGATTAAAAATACATATGTATCATTTTTTTAAAGCTTACCTTCGATATACAAATAAGGTCCCTTCTATATCAGTCTTCTCCTATAATAGATAATGAGTTGATTAGTTTTTTCCCCATAATCCAACCCCAAATGGTCCTAACACTTCATGTTTAAGAAGAAATTACTTATTTTAAAATTGGTCCCTTCAGAATAGGTCAAGAAAGTCTCTTATTCCACAAAGTACTGTTACTAGTTTGTTTGTTTTTTTGTATCCTTTCTATGCTCTGGTTGCATACTAATGTATATACAATGTTCAATCCAGCAACATGTCTGTTATCTGCAACATTTTTCTTTTTAAAATTTTAGGGTGAAAATCTTAGAATTAGTCCCCCCCCCCCCACCGCCCCCAGTTTCTAAAGAGTGTTTATTTGAGAGAAAGCACATGAGCATGTGAGGGAGGGGGAGAGGAAGAGAATCTCAAGCAGACTCTCACAACCCTGAGATCATAAACAGAGTCTAAACCAAGAGTTGGATGCTTAAACAACTAAGCCACCCAGGAGGCCCACTTTCCCTCTATAAAGCTAAAATGTCTTATCCAGATTTTAAAAATTTAAAGCCAAGCTTCTGTGTACAGTAATTCCTTCACTTTTAAAGTCTATCAAAGCTAGTAGGGGGAAAAAAAAAGAAAGAAAAACATTGTCTTCTAGGATAGTTTGCTTCCTCATGGGGCAATTTTGGTATATTTTTATGAATAGCGAATTTTGTGGTTTATTAAGAAATACTTTCAAACACAGTTTTTTATTCTTAGAACTTTGTTGACGCATCATAAAAACTGAAGCTATACTCTGCCTTAAGGTGATTATTGTAGGACATAAATAATTAAAACTTTAAAGCATAAAATGAGACATTTTGATTAAAAGTACAACCCATCTTTTGTTTGCTGTGACAAGTAGATTCAGGTTTTAAACATATACAATGTTTTTTAAAAAATCAATCAATTAATTAATTTATTTGACAGAGAGAAACACAGCTAGAGAGGGAACACAAGCAGGGGGACTGAGAGAGGGAGAAGCAGGCTTCCCGCTGAGCAGGAAGCCCAATGTGGGGCTCGAACCCAGGTCTCCGGGATCATGACCGGAGCAGAAGGCAGTCGCTCAACCAACTGAACCACCCAGGCGCCCCAAACATATACAATGTTTTAAAAAAAGCCCAAATAACCACAGTTCACAGCTTGGATAGAATCTACATATTTTAATGCAATCAACAAACTTAGAAAACTTTAAATGCTAGTCATTCGAAATTGGGTTTGTTGGGATATAAACATTTAAAAATTAAATATTTATCATATTGAGTGTATTGCTCTACTTTAAATATCATCTTAAAACTTTTCCTTCCTAAGAATTCATAGGCTTTTTCTTGCCTTTCAAATGTAAAATTATAGTATAAAAAAGTGGCAATCAATGGTCTCACAGTGAAAGAAAACTTGCTCAAACACAAAACTGTACAAAGTTACAACTCACTGTAAAATAAAGATACAAAAGATTTTGGTTATGCTCTATGCGCCATTATTCAAATGAACAAAAAAAATGGCAGTTTATTTTTCAATTCAGATAATTATAACTAGTATTTCATATACAAAGCAGGACTGTACAATTTAAATTCAACAATACTAAAAGTATGTGAAAAATTAGAAATAAAAGTCTATTAGTCCTAAGTCTCCACCTTCTGTCTGCAATTCATATCTCACAAATTTATATGCAGATCAAATAAAGAAAAATGATTCAGAACAATTCAAACTAAGGCAATGTCTAAAACAGCTACACTTAAAAAAAAAAAAGAACCACCTGTAATTTTGTTCTTTGTGGCCTTCCATACCTCCTTCTCTTCCAGAAGGTGAAAGAAAGAAGATAAAGTAAGAGGATTCTGAAAGCTCTCTTCGTCTGAATTGTTTATGAATGTCAAATGATTTTCACAAAATTACTGATTAAATATAATCTAGGTATCTGTTTTATATCATAAAGAACATATTACAGTAATCTTTCAGGTTTTGTGAGAATAAGGATTTCATTTTTTACTGAAATGTGAACATTACTCATTTATGAACTCAAGCCACCAAACCTTTACGAATTATTTGCTAAAAGTAAAGCCTAAAACTGAATAAGTACATTATGGAGGGTCAATTACTAGAAAACTGGAAATTATATTACTTTTAACAGGGGCCAACAAGTCAGAGAACTTTTCGGACCCTCTCCTGTGCAAAAAAAGTCAGAAAGTAGTTAGTCCTAAGGGAGCACTGAGAGGTGACATCACCAGCACGAGAGCTGGAACGAAAACACTTACAGGGTCTCTTTTCCAAAGGTTTCAAGGGAATCCAATTTACATGGAAGAAAGCCCTTTCCCTAAGTGCCTTGAAATCTTTTCTAGAACTCTGGAAATACAGTGTAGTGAGATAAAAGCCGGTCTTATCCTCACCACCTCTCTTCCAAGAATTGAAACTAATTGGATTTCAAGCTTTAAATCCAGATGACCTCTATGAAGGGGGCTCTTATTTATGGGCCTGTTGGGGGGAGAAGGCGGGTGTTTACTTTATAGGTTATGTATATGTAGTTTATCCAATATGGTCACAACTTCAAACACAATCTTTCAGGTAGCATTCTGATCCCACCGGTTCTCATCTACCAACACGTCTGCAAAGGCGGCAGATCGCCCAGGTCTCCGGACCCGACCCCAAGGGACTGATCTTCCTCCAATCCTCCCCTCTATCGGCTTCCCCCCACCCCCAAGACGTTCTGGGCCTACTTCTGTCGCTCTTCTCCACAATTCCGGGCGCCCCTGACACCCTTCAGGCATCGGCCAGTCTCTTCTCCAGTCCCCGGCCTCCCCGCTGCCGTCCTGGCCTCCCGAATCGCCCCCACCCCAGGATAGTCCGCGCGGCCCCTTTAAGAGGCGGCAGCCGGGAGGACGACCTCAGCGGCCTGGCCGCACTCACCCACTGGTTGGCCTTGGGGCAGAAGGTGTACAGAGCGACCTGGCCCGTGAGGTCTGCGATGCTGGTGATGTAGGGGTCGTGCTGCTTCAGGGCCGCTAAGCTCATCTCCTGCCCAGCTCTACTCAGCGACTCCATCTTGAATTCCGGAGCCGAGCCCCTCCGGCGGAGGCGGAGCCGCGGACAGGAAGGTGCCATCGTTGCAAAGTTCCCCCAGCAGCGTCAGCACCTTCAACTTCCCGTGTCTCCGCTGGGCCTCGCGGCGGGGCGGTACAACAGCTATAGTGCTCCGCTGCCTCCACGCCCCCGGGCGCCGGGTTCCGGGAGCGTCAGCTTCCTGACTATCAAGGATCTGGGGGCCGAGGTGGCGGGCGGGAGGCTCAGGTCCTTCCTGTACTCCGGGTAAAAAAGTCCTGCCGGCGGGGCGGTGGCTGTCCGTGAACCTTCACCCGGCTCCTGCCGGACGAGGCAGCAGACCGACGCGGGGCCCCCTCGGCTTGCGCATCGGCAAGCCGGGCAGCAGAATGAAGAAGCCCTCTGTGGCTGTGCGGGGCTCCGCGGTCGTGGGGGAAAGCACAGGGGAGCGGGGAGGGGCCGCACCCCGAAAGTCACCCCAGATCTCCGATCTCACTAGATCACCTCCGTCAGCATTTTTTTTTTTTTTTCTCTAAAGGAACATTTTGAAAAAAGCCAACCTAACCCTCCTGTAACTGCAGGGCAGAGACTTGTGCTCTCCACCGCCGCTCCTCTCTTTCCTCGCCTGAATCTCCTTGCAGTCTTGGCAGGAGCCCGCGAGGCCGTGCTTGTCGTGCGGCGCTCTAAGCTCTAAAAAGATAGCTCGTTCTTTTAGCAAACACGTGTGACGCGTTTTAACACTTTTTTTTTTTTTTTTTTTTTTTTTTTTTTTTTTTTTTAAAGAATCAGGTACTAGCTGAAGAGTGAAACAAGGCGTGGAGACTATAGGCAACCCTGTTCACCCGCTGTCTTGAACATTTTCTCATGGGGAGAAGATATTCCAATGGAATCGAATTTTTGAAAGGAAAAAAAGGGGAAACCCCGTCATATTTGTACTGTTTATGATTTTTACATCCCAGCACCGTTTGCTATTGGAAAGAATATAATGTCTTGTATTTGCAGTATCACGCATATAAATAGATAAGGAAACGAGCCATTCATTGGCTGTGCATTAAGCAAGTATTTACTGAACCTTTAGGGATGAGTAGTTCATCAGAGAAGAAAGGCACGGGCTGCCTTTTCATTTTACAGTCTAATGGTGAGGTGGGGAAAGTATGGTCATCCTCTTTTGATAGATGACTTAATTGAAGCTGGTGAAGACTTAACTGGCTCAGAGTTCCATATTAGCCCTGGGGACGGGAGGTGGAGGGGGCGAGGGGATCTAGTATTAGAATCTAGAGACTCCTTCCTGCCCCCGGAGTCCTTTCCTCTACACCCGGCTACCCTTCTGCATCCCTGAGAACTAGACTTACTCCCCTCCACCAACTTTCAATCCAATATTTTAAAATCTGTACCCTAATCTAAGAAATTATTTATTTTTTGAATACGGAATACAAGCCCTTGGAATAAATTCAAAGACAAACCTGACACTAAAAAAAGTAGTCTTTTCTTTTTTAAAAAGTTATTTTATTAAGGTCTAGCTGACATAGAACATTGTATTAGTTCCAGGTGTACAGTATAATGATTTAATATTTCTATATATTGCAAAATGATCAAAAAATAGTCCAGCTAACATCTATCACCATATATAATTACAAAAAGTTTTTTTCTTGTAAGAATTTTCAAGATCTCTCCTAGCTGCTTTCAAATAAGCAATACTATTATTAGCTATAGTCATCAGGTTATATGTTATATCCCTAGGACTTATTCATTAGTTTTTTTCTTACATAGATTTATCAAAATGTAAGACATTTCCTTTTTATTTTATTTTTGATTGAACAGGACTAGATTTAGGAAGAACAGCAAGCTCTTTAGGGAGTTTTCATATTCAGAATAGAAAATTGCTTCAAGGGGCGCCTGAGTGGCTCAGTTGGTTAAGCGACTGCCTTCCGCTCAGGTCATGATCCTGGAGACCTGGGATGGAGCCCCACATTGGGCTTCCTGCTTGGCGGGAAGTCTGCGTCTCCCTCTCTCAGTCCCTCTGCTTGTGTTCCCTCTCTGGCTGTGTTTCTCTCTGTCAAATAAATAAATAAAATCTTAAAAAAAAATCGTTAAAAAAAAAAAGAAAATTGCTTCAAAATGCATGTTTGTGTGGCCCATAACATGTGAGTGTTGACTGCAGTACTCCATACAGCTCTCACGATCTATTAAAGAGAAGGCAAAACTTTTGGAATTGAAACTCTTCCTCATTTATCTTGAGGCCTAATTTTTCCTTGTATTTGGCTTGGCTAGCTTTCTGCCTATCACCACTTTCTATGAATTGTCCTTTCAGTGATTCCACCCCAGTCCATTGGCTTCCTTTCTATTCCTGTGCATGTGCCAAATGAGTCTTGCCTCAGGGCCTTTGTGCTTGTCATTCTCCCTTTCTGGAACATTCTTCTCTCTGATATCCCTGGGATATCCTTACTGCTCATATCCTCATGTTGTTCATAGCACTCATCTGCAAATGGTTATTATTTTATTTACTTCTCTTGCGTCTGTATCATCAGCTCCATGAAGCAGGACCCATGTCTGTCTGATGAACCCATGTTTATCACACTGTCAGTGCCTAGCACAGAGACAAGCCCTAATACATGTTTGCTGGATTAATCGGAAAGTCAGGGAATTATTCCCTTTATCACATTAACATGGGAGAAGGGATGGTTATTTCCTCTCCACATCTAAGAAAGCATTTGTTTCTCATAAGTGCTGAACAAATATAATGATGCCTGATTTTTTTGTATTCTTATATTTTGATTCTCAGGCTCGAGGTTTCCTGAAGCAAACATACTGTGTTTAGGATAGCCCAGAACACCTGGAGGCATTCTCAGTCTGGCGCCTTTCCCCAGGTCCATTTTCTCTCCATCTCTCTGTCTCCCTTCTTTTCTTTTCCTTCTTCTCCCTTTCTCTAGAAAGTGTCCTAGAAGTATCTGCTAACTTTTGCCTTTTTAGGCAGAGAAACCAAGCTAACTAACTCTCCCAAGGTCACAAAATGATGCATTTGCAGAGTTGAATTAGAATCTTCTAGCTTTGGCTTCCAGGTAGATCACGTATCTTGCTGCCATTCTGTCTGGCACAGTCTTAAATTACACTGCCCACACACGAGTGAAGCTTGTTCTCCTTATGCTGCTGTTTCACCACTGATACTTAATTTACCTGGTTGATATGCAAAAGGTTGTGGATTTACTATACAGTCCATTACCTATTGCTTACCAGATGCTTTGGATGGTAGTTCTTTCCTTCAGTTTCTTCAGAAGGGTCTGAGACCTCTCTGTATTTTAAAATGTTACTTTATGAAAGTTTTGAAAGGGTCTAGATGCTTTCTAGAACTGCTTTTCTGATTTGTGAATTAGTTTAGTCTGTCAGTTCTGGAGCAAAAACACTAATGCTTTCAACCAGGAAGAAAGAAAGCTGCTTCATATGGGGTAACGTAACTAGAATAAAAGAACATGGGATCAGCACACTACTTAGTTCATCTGTTTATTGCATCTATGGCGTTCTTGATAATGTTCTTTGCTGGAAAGTTCTACATCATTTGGTTACTTAACCCCATGTAATGTTTCAAATTAACAATAGTGTAGCAAGGGTATATTCACAACGGATACTCGGTGCTTCTCCGTGGAACACAAAGTGCTTCATAGGTATACATACTCACAAACTCTCCAGATTGGGCGTGGATGTCACTAATTGTTATCCATTTGTAGCTGAAGGCACCCAGAGACACAGGGGAGTTGACTTGCCTATGGCAGAGATTGTTCGCTGTTCACCAGCAACTTTTTCATCCTTTTCTGTTGCCTTCACCACACAGCTGGCTTCATTTCCCATCCTCTTTTGGCTTAGATATGGTTCTCTGACCCAATTTTGGCAAAAGTGATGTGTGCCTTCCCCAGGCCACAGCCTTAATGAGCATGTTCCTCTTTGACTTGCTTTACCCCTCCTGTTGTCTGGGGCAGGCAACTGTGAGACCATGGAGAATGGCAGGACCCAGTATGGAAAGCGTTGGGACCTTGAATCACCACAGAGAGAAATGTTGCTTGTTGTCCAGGGTATCCTTCTCTGACTATTACGTGACGAGTGGACTCTGTTGAGTTTGAGAAATTAGATACTTCGATTCTTTTTGTTACCTCAGCCTAGCCTAGCCCAACTAATTACACTGCTCTAGATTGCTTAGAAAGTCAGCAATAAAACCTCAGTCTTCTGAAGTAGAATTAAAATAATTAAACATATGATTTACCAGAACACTGCTTAGTGCTTTGACAATAAGTCAGGACTTTAAAAAGAACTCCAGCCAGAGCTCTGCATCTGCAATC
Source organism: Spilogale gracilis (assembly GCA_004023965.1). NCBI lineage: Eukaryota > Metazoa > Chordata > Mammalia > Carnivora > Mephitidae > Spilogale > Spilogale gracilis. The sequence goes on from PITA01003274.1 coordinate 75,035, forward strand.
AGCTATAAGCACAGATTTGCAGAGTCACAAAGTGGCAAAAGACCAAAATTATTTTTGCCTATACCATTAGGTGATTGCTTTTGCAATTGCATCATGAAAAAAACCCTACTAAGCCAAAATGGGAGGCTGTCATTTAAAATGCACTTCCTCCATAAGAATTTCTACAGTCTCCGGACATCTTTTAATTCTTCCTTTCTTTTTCCCCTGGGCATATTAAAATACAAGTATAATTGACTCTTGAACAACATGAGTTTGAGCTGCGTGGGTCCACATGTGGGAATTTTTTAATATAAATACAGTAACAGTACTGTAAATGTATTTTTCTCTTCCTTATGATTTTCTTAATAACATTTTTTCTCTAGCTTACTTTACTGTAAGAATGTAGTACAAATACATATAGCATACAAAATATGGTAATTAGCTGTTTATATTCTTGGTAAAGCTTTGTCTACAGTAGGCTTTTAGGAGCGGTGATGTTTTCAGGGAGTTAAAGATTATACATGGATTTTCAACTGTGCTGGGTTTAGTGCCCCAGCTTGGGTGTTGTTCAAGAATGAGCTCTATTTCCTTTGTTCCTACTACAAAAACACCTTTATTTTATTATTACTGTATTATTATTTTCTTTATTGAAGCATAGTTGACACACAATGCTACAATAGTTTTGATGTACAATATAATGATTTGACCAGTTTAAATAGTAGGCTATGCTCAGAAGTATAGCTACCATTTGTCACCATGTAACACTATTACAGTACCATTGTCTATATTCACTATGGTGTGCCTTTTATTCCTGTGATTTATTTATTCTATAACTGGAGTCCTATATCTCCCTCTCCCTTTCACTCATTTTGCCTATCCTTCTACCCCCTCCTCTCTGACAACCATCTGTATTTACAGATCTCTTTCTGCTTTTTGTTTATTCATTCGTGTTATTTCTTTTAGTTTCACATGTAAGTGAAATCATGTTGTATGTGTCTCTCTCTGACTTATTTCACTTAGGAAAATGTCCTCTAGGTCCCTCCATGTTGTCACAAATGGCAAGATCTCTTTTTGTATGGGTTATATATATGTCACAGCTTCCTTATCCATTCATCTAAAGGATCAACTATATTTCTTTTTTTTTTTTTAAGATTTTATTTATTTGACAGAGAGAAACACAGCCAGAGAGGGAACACAAGCAGGGGGAGTGAGAGAGGGAGAAGCAGGCTTCCTGCCGAGCAGGGAGCCTGATGTGGGACTCGATCCTGGGTCTCTGGGATCATGACCTAAGCCGAAGGCAGTCGCTTAACCAATTGAGCCACCCAGGAGCCCCTCAACTATATTTATTAAGCCAAACTGATAAGAAGAACTGAAGTAAAGGCACCTGTCTGCTGTGTTAACTGCGTAACCTGAAATCTTCCTCACTGACTCTCCAGATTTACATGAAAATATAATGAGTACTGGTGACAAAACCTATGGACTATTGCTGTTCTTTTCTGTATCTTCCCAGTTTTAGTTCTGGGTTGCTTCTAGTCTTATAGTACCATTATTCATTTACTAACATTTGTCTGGCAAAGTTAACATCGTGATCACTTTTACATATGCCTTTAATTCATTTAATGAGTTTTATCTCCCTTCAATCTGAAATTTGATTGTTTAGTGGCTACAGCATATTAATAAGTTGTTGAACTCTTATGGGTTGAATTTGCACAGAGATACCCTTAAGAATGAATTTGTATCTTCACTGTACCTTCCAACTCAGAGGTAAAACCATAGCCTTACATACTTAAAGGGTTCAATGCTTTCTGTTTTCTGCTTACATATTGTCTTAATTTGGGTATCCAATATGTGATCCAATATGTGAGCTTGAGGCAAAACGGACACGGGATTCATTGTGAGTCTTTCTTGTGTAAACCAATTATTATATGATTTGTGGAATAATAAGCAGGGTCCAGATACAGTTTATGTTATCTTGTAAAACTTGAATTCACTTATCCTGAGGGCGCATGTACTAGGAACTTGTATCTTTCCCCACTCAACTGCACTCATAACATAGAAAATAACGTTAAACAGGATACATTAAAATCACTCTGAATTACTGAAATGTCATAATTTAATGGAGATTAGCTGTCACAGTGTGAAGAACTATTCACTCATCTGTATGTTGTCTGCAGCCTTGAATTTAAGCACTATTACCTGTTCTGGACCCTGAAGGAGATCTCAATATTCATTATCTAAGGAAAAGAGCATAAATTACACTTAGCCATCCAATAAACATTAACCCCAAAGATAATAGAAAAACCTATTTCTCTTGCACAATAAAATTATTGCTACTACTGTGATAAAAGAGGTTGAACTAGGTCAGGAGCTGTCCTTTCTACATTGCTCAAGAACACTAGAAGGATTAAAAATTTATGGATTACCTCCTAGAAACAATGATCTGGTACAGAAATGTAATAAAATACCCACTCTCCTGTATCTTCCTAAGCTGTTCCATGCCATTTCATTTTCTGATTGTATTAGTGTAACAACTTTCCAAAGCTCTAGAAACTGTCTTTGGCAAAGATGAAGATTTTCAAACCAGAGGAATTGTTATTGAAAATCCGGAGGCAGTTGGTGTAAAAAGGTAATGTTAAAATGTGAACCAAATAGAATTTCATCTTATGTATACTTGGTATATTTGTAATTTTGTTTCACTTAGGTCTCTGAGAAGTACAAGCAAAAGGAAAAAAAAGTGAAATAAAAGGATATGATATTAAAATATTTACAATATTAATAGTCCTTTTGGATAAAATGGTGTGAAACATGATATAGTTATTTTTATGTGAAATCTTCCAGAACCAAAAGCTGGAAAAATTCTTAAAATGCTATATCTAATTTTGAACAGTTACTTGTTAATGTGTCTGTAACCTTTCAGACTCTTCTAAGTCTTTGTTGAACTTTTTAAGAGTATTCTAGAGTGCACACATTGTATATTCAATGCCAGAAAATAATCCGAGTTGGACTATTTGGATATAAATGCAACTTAGTTTTAAGGGATTTGGGGAGATGGAGCTTTTTATTTGTAAATGTCTAAAAGTCATGTATTTCCTAAGTGTTGATGGATATTCTCATATAGAAGGGTTTTGTTTTTTCTCAGTAACCCCTTTCCTATCTTTTTTTTTCTTTTTTCCATTGGTGGCCTTTTATTCTTCAATAATGGAACACAGGAGAACATACACAGTTTTAAACTTTCCCCTTTATCTGTTTTTGAGCTAAATTGCCTTGGGGTTAAGTCAAAGTAATGGAGACATGATTACTCACATGAAACATTACCATACAGGCATTTTCTGCCTTTTAAAAAATCAGATGCCTACATTTATTTTTATTTTATCATTTTTTTAAGGTTTTATTCATTTACTCGTGAGAGACAGAGAGAGAGAGGCAGAGGGAGAAGCAAGCTTCCCATGGAGCAGGGAGCCCAATGTGGGACTTAGTCCCAGGACCCTGAGGTGACGACATGAGCTGAAGGCAGACACTTAACCATCTGAGCCACCCAGGTACTCCTACAGATGCCTGAATTTAAAGTAATCTACTAGAAACTGAGGCTTGGGAAGGAAGAATGCCCACCCATAGCTTATACTAATGGCATATGTACAAATAAAACTCTCACACTCTTTTTAGTTCATGACTCCCTGAGGATTGCAGTAACTCATCTGTCGGGAAGTAGCCAAGAGATCTGTTGAAAGGCATATCACACCAAAGAAATGAACCATGTAGCAAGCTTGCAATTGCTAGAAATACATCAGCTGAACGAAACTAACACGTAATCTTAATGTCATATTTTGGTGTGTCTTCTCAGAATAAGCAAGGAGCCTTTTACTTCCCTGCCACAAAAAGCTGATTGATTTTTAAAGTTTTAATGGCACAGATCTTTCCTTATATGAGCTAGAAAGGTCTTTCTAAAAGGTAACACGGACTACAGAAAAGGAGCAGGCTTAGGATTTTGTCCTTCAAACTGGAGACTTGGTCGTGCAAAATAAGTTTCAGAGGCAAAGCCAATGAGTTTATGTCATTCTTATTAAGTCTGGCAGAGGGTAAATATATTAACATTGTGAAACAAGAAAGTGGACCTTTTATGATAATATGGGTTAAGCTTGCACCGACCAGCCCCACACCGCTCACAGGCTGAGCTGAGCAAAATAAGCTGCTGACAGCGCAGTCTCTTGGTGTGGCCATGCCTTCTGCTTTAGGGTCACCTGTCCTCCAAGATGCAGATGAGGAGAAAAAAGCATTTTAAAAGCGGAGGGAAAGACACAGACATGGCTTTCTTTTGATCTTCTACCCAGCGTTCGAATCTAGTTTTATTTAATACCATCACAATCTGTTTTATATATACTAAAATACTGTATTTTTTGGAGATTTTATTTATTTACTTATTTAGAGAGAGAGCACGTGAGCAGGGGGAGGGGCAGCAGGAGAGGGAGTGAGGGAATCTCAAGCAGACACCTGCTGAGCATAGACCCTGATGTGGGGCTTGATCCCACAACCCTGACGTCTTGACCTGAGCCAAAATCAAGACTCAGATGCTTAACTGGCTGGGCCACCCAGGTGCCTTAAACCCAAAACATAGCAACAAACCTTTGAAGACTCAGTAGCAATTCTTCCAATAAATATTAGGCAGTTCAATTTTGCATAAAATTAATTGACCAAACAATCTTGACCCTGCAGTTTCAGGATAAGAACACTGATAAATTATATCCGAACTCTGCCTGATGACAAAGCATCACTCTTCCAGCACTTTGATCTTTTTAATATGCTCCCTGCTGTAAGGAAGGAGGAAGTTTTCCTCAACCATATTAGGGTCTCTAATAGGCTGGCTCTGAAATTTAAAGTGACAAAGATAGGAGGAGAGGAACTACACATTTTTTAAAAAAGATTTTATTTATTTATTTTAGAGAGAGAGAGGGAGACAGCACGAGCTGGGGGGCAGAGGCAGAGGGATAGGAGAGAGTCTTAACCAGACTTCACGCTGAGCGTGGAACCTGAAGTTGGGCTCAATCCCAGGACCCCGAGATCATGACCTGAGCTGAAATCAGTCAGGTGCTTAACCAATTATGCCACCCAGGCGCCCGCATGCCTATTTATTTAATAACAATTTTTCTGTGATGCACGACTTCTTTCTTTCATAAGGAAATGAAGATCCAAAGAAATGGTTAAGCCTGAATGTTTTTATGCTGGGTTTAATAAGAATGGGAAGTTGCAGAAAGACATGCTACGGTGAAGAGTATGAGCTCGGTGTAGTAAACTGAGGGCAAGTCAGCAAGCTCTGTTAGCATTAAATTCCTCTCTGGGTTCCTTTGTCTTCTGAAAGAGGAAAGCTTCTTTCCTTGGGTCTAAGGAGCGCACCTCTCATGTGAGGGTCTTACGATCTGCTTCAGGGGAAGGTCAGAGAGTCTTTTCCACACCCACCGTTCCTCAAGCTCCTTTAGCCTGAAATAGTCAATGTACCAAGACGTCATATTTTGGGGAAATGTGTCCTGAACCCCATCAGTGCCATAGAAATATTTATCTCTTTCACTGAACCAATTTCCTCCTTTAATACTCAACTCAAGACAGGGCAAGGATATTTCTCCTTGTTTTATTTAGGAGAGAATAGGCGCTTTGATAGACGGAGTGACAGGACAGCCCCACAACCACAGAGCCCATCCCAGAGTGCCCTGCCTCACATTCCATGGACTCCTCTGGGATCTCAGCCCTTTGACATCCAAAAAAATCATGTAGCACGGCTCCTAGCAGCATGCAAAGAACGTGGTACCTTTGCTGAAATGCTTGTCTCTGGGATGCAGGCCAACCTTCCTGGAAACCTAAGCCTGCCCTCTTACTGGTGGCCACTCACAGACCCTCATCCCTGTCCGGGAAAGGGGTGGGTGGCACCACACTTCACGTTTCCGGGTACATTGCGGTCCATGACCCGCAAGAGCCCTGGAGCACATGCTGGCTGTCAAGAGGATCCAAACACAGCAGAGTTTAGGACTGAAAAGTGCTGAGGCCAAGCATATATGTTGCAAAGTGAGGGCATTTGTTAGCCAAGGACAAAAGCATACTGCTAGGTAATCAGAAGTTTCCCGGTGAGCCTAGCCCAGCACAGAGTTATAGTAATTTTTCTTGCATATATATTTCCCAGGTGGCCTTCCAAAATCCTCTAGTAGTGCAATCAGAGAGGGCAGACATGCTGTTTAAACTGGCTCTTTACCAGCAGAGAGAGGGAGAAATAGCTTCTGTGCTCTAGTTCATTGACTAAAACATCTTACTGGGAAAGTGGCCATGATGAGGGGCAGAATCTAGTTTTGGCTGTAAGACTAGGAATTGAAGAAAAGGGGAGGTTGCATTATCACAGACCTCCTTCCCCTGGGCCCCTGCAAGCTGCCTGATATCCCTTTAAAAGCTAAACGTAAATTCAGAGTGTATCGGGACACATCTCTAGGTCCTGGGTCCCTATGCTCCAGGGTTTTGGTTGATTTAACAACAATGAAACCAGTAACATGAAGAACAAAGTACTTCTAGTCAGAGAAATGGATCTAAGACCCCAAAGTACCCCCCTAATTCCCAGAAGGTGAAACCACTTGTTTTATTTAATGTGTGTTACCATTCCTGGAAGGGAAGGGCTCTGTGGCCCTCAGGAGTGGCTTCCGCTGGGTCCCCAGCCTCCTGCGCGGCACACTCACCACCTTCCGCATCAGTACCAGCTGCTGTTCTCTCTTGCTCGGACACACAATGAGTCCGTAGAGAGGAACTGAATTTGTGTTGAAGAGAGTGTTTATTCTCTGGGAGATGAGGTGTTAGGGACAGGGTCTTAAGAGGAGCTCTTAGAGGTCAGAAAATGATGTTATCATTATTATTTTTAAAGATTTTTATTTTTTAATTTATATATATTTAATTTAATTTTTTTTCTTTCTTAATTTGACATGGAGTGGGGAGAGCGCAAACAGGGGGAGCTGCAGAGGGAGAGGGAGAAACAGGCTCCCTGGACCAGCTGCCAGGACAGACGATCTGAGCTGAGGTCAGCCGCTTTGACTGAGCCACCCAAGTGCCCCTAGATTTTTATTTTTTTAAATTAAAAAAAATTTAAAAAGATTTTATTTATTTATTTGATAGAGAGAAACATAGCCAGAGAGGGAACACAAGCAGGGGGAGTGAGAGAGGGAGAAGCAGGCTTCCCGCCGAGCAGGGAGCCCAATGTGGGGCTCGATTCCGGGTCTCCGGGATCATGACCTGAGCCGAAGGCAGTCGCCCAACCAACTGAGGCACCCAGGCACCCCTAGATTTTTATTTTTTTAAAAAAGTAATTTCTACACCCAATGCAGGGTTCAAACTCACAACCTGAGATCAAGAGTTACATGTTCCACTGACTGAGCCAGTCAGGTGTCCTGAAAATATTATTATTACCCTCTTTCCCTTTTTCTTGCCTTATCACTAAATAATGGGAAGAAGAAAGGATTGTTTAAAAACATAATAGAAGATAACCTTCTAATGTTCTGGTCAGATGACTAAACTCTTGCTTGGAATGACTTTTGGGCTGGAAAGTTGAATAATCACCTGGTAGAAAAGAGAAGTTAAGAGTAGGTTTTAATGATGTGAAGAAAAAATTGATAGAATCTTTCATTGTTATTTAATGACAGTGTATATGCAGACTCCATTCCAATGGGGACCTGAGCCTTCCTAAGTTGATGTCCTCAGACACCTCAGAAAAATATGCCTTAATTAGAGGAGAGGATTTTAAAGGTGGTAGAAAAAAAAAAAGATTTTCTATAGGGAATGTTTTTGCCATTCAAAAGCCAAAGGACAAATTTCTCTTTGAGCTTCTCCTTGAGCTTCCTTATATTTCAAAGTCCTTGATTAATTGATGGTATGAGGAATTCTCAATACCATCGACCCCTTCCATCCCTATTTAAAGCCTGGATTTTTACTTCGGTTTTGTCCTTAGTATAATTAAAGATCAAACATCAACTCATCACTATGTAATCTAGATCAAATCTTAATTTGATTACCTTTTTAGTTGAAAACCTTTCGCAATGGAAATTGAAACTTAATTCCATCGTTTTTAAAACATTGGAAACAATGTTCAGATTGCCTGTGATAGTTGGGTTTATACTGAGATATCCCTAAACAACCAGTCAGGCTGAGAAGCGAGGCACATATGCTAAAAGTTAGAATGAATTAAAAGCAGGGAGTGACACTGATGAAAATGTTGTAGACAGACCCAGGAGTAGCAAAACTGGGAGGCAGCTTTTAACCTGGGGCTTGTGGATGGCCCTTAGAAATTCTGTGAATGCCTTGGGATTAAAAACAAGATTTTTTGTGTGCTTTTGTCTCAAGAGAGGATTGGTGGCTTTTGTGAGATCTCAAAAAGGTCCATATCTCCCCATCCCCCAAAGACAAGAAACCACAAACATTTGAAAATGCTCAGCACATTGGATTAAATTTAAGAAATTGATGAAAAGAAACTTCTCTTGGTGGCTCAGTTGGTTAAGCGTCTGCCTTCGGCTCAGGTCCTGATCCCTGGGTCCTGGGACTGAGTCCTGTATTGGGCTCTTCATCTTCTCCCTCTGCCTCTTCCCCCACTCATGCTCTCTCTCTCAAATAAATAAATAAAATCTTAAAACAAAAAAGAAACTTCGCTTTCTACTTGAAAGGCTTTGAATGTTAGATATTTGATCTACAACTTAACATTTCATTAAAATTTAAAATCCAAATGCCATGGTTATAAAAATTATTTCACAGAGAAACTAGATTTTAAAAGGGGACACCTGTCTTCTGGTGTGGGATGGTCTTAATTCAAATGAAAAATTTCCTGGGAACTGGTGGATCTGTCGGGGAGTCTGGAAACCAGGTGCTGTGGGTGGAAAATGTCAACTGAGTGCCACTGGGGGGCGCTGTGGCACAGGGAGAGAAAGGAATCCCGCGCGGACTAAATTCCTCAGCTTCCAAGCCCCGTGAGACCTTGGGCAGGTCATTTAATTTCTCTTCAGGTCAGCTTTGTTATCTACAAAATAAGATCTGGTCTCTATACGTTTCAATGAGACTAAGGTATGACAGACAGCAAAGGGCTTTTAAAAAAGTGCACTATGGCCATTAAAAGAAATAGGTTGATAAAGGTTGCTAAGATACATCACTAAAAAGTTGAGATACAGTTCACATGCCGAATAATAGTCTTTCAAAGTGTACAATGCAGTGGTTTTCAATTTATTCACAAAGCTGTGTTGTCATCAGCGCTCTCTAATCCCAGGGCATTTTCACCAGCCCCCAAAAGGAAGCCTCATACCCATTAGCAGTTTCTGCCTGTTTCTCCCTTCCCCCAGCTTCTGGGAACCACTAATCTACTTTCCGTCTCTATGGATATGTCTATTCTGGACATTTTTGACTTTCCATATATAATGTCCATATTCTGGACATTCCATAAATGGAATCTTATAATATGTGGCCCTTTGTGACTGGCTTCTTTTATTCATCATAGTGTTTTCAAGTTTCCTCCACGTTGTGGTGTGAATCATGAGTCCTCATCCTGACCCATCAGGGGTACTTGATATGATAATTGCTTTTCTTTTTCTTTTGATTTCTGGAGCACCCTCCCTTTTATATCCCTCCTGCTCACTGGCTACATCTCTCAGCCTCCTTACATGCTTCCTCCTTATCTTTCAATCCTCTTAATGTCAATAAACCCCAGGGCTCAGACATCAGTCATCTTCTCTTCTTTATTCCTGCTCCCAAGAGGCCCTTATCCTGTCTCATGGGTTTATATTCCATACATGCCATCAGCTCCTAAATCAGTATCCCCAGCCCAGACTTTCTTCTGAATTCCAGAGCTGTATCTTCATCTCGCCTTGCGTCTCTAATATGCATTGCAAAAGCGGCATGCCACCACACCTCCCTCCTTTCAATTTCTCCCACAGCCTTCCTTCTAATTGCTCAGATCAAAAATTTTGTAGTAATATTTGAATTTCCTTCTACACTGCATCTATGAGCAAATCCTGCTGGCCTTTTCTTCAAAACTCATCCAGAATCCAGCCCCTTCTCATTGCTTTCATTGCTTACCCCTGGTCTAAGCCCCTTTCATCTCCTGTTGGATAATTGCAGTAACTCCTGAGTGGTGTCCTGGCTACCATCCCTCAAAGCATATTCTTAGAGGCTTGAGAGATCATTTTGAAGATTTATTTATTTATTTGAGAGTGAGAGAGAAAGCAGCGGCAGAGACAGAGGGAGAGAGAGAAAATCTGGAAGCCGACTCCTTGCTGAGTGTGGAGCCCAATGCAGGGCTTGATCCCAGGACCTTGAGATCATGTCCTGAGCCCAAATCAAGAGTTGGCTATGTAACTGGCTGAGCCCCCCAGGCGCTGTTCAAAATTGTTCAATGGTTCCCCATGTTGGTTAGAATAAAAGCCAAACATCTTACAGTGTGTTACAAGCCCTCCATGATGAGCGCCCCCCATCCCATCACACCAACCGTTTGCTACTCTCCATCTTGATCTCTTAGATTCAGCCACACCGGATTCCTCACTCTCCTTCATAGACAACACACACGTTCTCACCTCAAGGTTTCTGCACGCACTGTTCTTCTGCCTAGAATGCTCTTCCTCCAGATATCTCAGTTTCTTATCTTTTATTTCATGTTCATATGTCACCTAATCAGTGAAGCCCACTCTGACCACACTATTTAAAATAGCAACTTGCACCCAGCCCCACCTGCATATTCCCAATGCCAATTTCTCTGCTCTCCTTTTGTCTACAGTACCTGCCTCCTGGCAAACTCATATACACAGATGTATATGCTGCCACAGGTGCACACCGTTTCCACCTCTGTAGACGCACGTGTGTGCACCTGTTGGCACACCTATACAAATATGTGTGCACACACCTGCAGCTTGTCTATTGCCTGTCTTCCCCACTAGGATATAAGCTATGTGGTTATAAGAACTTAACTTTATTCCCTGTTGTATTCCCAGGGCCTAGAATTGTGCTCAACGCATTGCAGGTTCTCAAAATATTTTCATGGAATGAAAGAATCAACTGAATATATTCTTCATCTCCCTCCAAGAGACAAGTGGCAAGAACAGAAACTCATAGCATTATTTTGATTGCCTTCTGCTTGATGTGAAGTAGTAGGAGCTTTCCGTTTCCTTACCAAACTTAGGCTGATCAGGGATGACGCAGCCCCTCTGAGCTCTGGACTAACAGTGATTTCTACTGGATGTTTAAGCAGCACATTTCCCCTCTTTGGTCTCCTGCAGTCCTTGGGGAGTCAACATTTATGCCCATCTGTGAGCCTGGCACAGAGATTTCCATCCCTCCAGATGTGTGGATGCTTGGCTTTCGGGTAGAGATGCCAAACAGAGAAAGGAAGATTATTTTGGGGGCTAAGGATTACTTCCAAAAGCCTAACGTGATAGAAGTGCTACCACAAAGGCTAGCACACAGAAGCAGCTTGAAACCTAGTTTGAACAATTCTGCTGCCTGTAAGTCGAGATGAAAAGAAATTCTGAATGTAGTCCAAACAATCAGACTTTCAGAATCAGAAGGGCATGTCTTGTCCTAACTCCTTCTCTTCTTTCTTTCCTCTCTCTTTCCTTCCTCAAATAAGACACCAAGGGCCGAAGAAATGAGGCAAATCTCTAGGGTCACACAGTTAGTGGCAGAGTCTGAGCCCAACTCGGGTTTCCTGATTCTCCCTCTTTGGAATACATTATGCTGCCCTCCCAGTAATCAAGGAGATAGTCAGGAAAATGCGCAACTAAAGATCTCGCAAAAGTTGACTGCCTAGCTCTCAAAGAGCTCAGTTCCAGTGGGCAAGTAGCTAGAGTATCACCAGAGAGACGGAGAAATGAATATTTCTTGGTCTTTAAACCCTCTAAAATTTCCGGTTGCTCTCTCTAATTTTATAGATCTCTCCCAAGGCAATTTATCTTTGGCTCAAATCATCATCTTATGTGCACAGAGCTTATTTTCTTCTAAGGGCAAGAGGGAACAGAAATTACCCCAAGGAAAATGCAGTGTTGAAAAAATTACTAATAAAAATGTAATGTACATAAAACACAGTAAAAATAATAACAGCCAACATTTGTTGAGCATATTATGTGTAACCAATGGTGGTATTACTTTTCATACATTATTGTATCTAATCTTCATAACCGGTGTGGTGAGTACTGCTGTCATCTCCACGTTACAGAGGCAAAAGCTGAGGCTAGGAGAACTTAGGTAACTGCAATCAAGGTTTTTTTTTTCCTTCTGTTTTAAAATATGTTGTTTATTTATTTATTTGAGAGAGAGAGAAAGAGAGAGAGAATATGAGTGGGAGAGAAGGGTGGCAGAGGGAGAGGGTGAAGCAAATCCCCCACCAAGCAGCAAGCCCAATGAGGCCACGGCCACTTGAGCTGAGGGCTGGTGCTTAACTGACTGAGCCCCCAGGCGCCCTCTAAAATATGCTAGTAATATTGTATCAACAGACAGTTATTTTTTAAAAATTTTATTTATTTATTTATCTTGACAGAGAGACAGTGAGAGAGGAAACAAAAGCAGGGCGAGTGGGAGAGAAGCAGGCTTTGTGCCAAGCAGGAAGGCTGACATGGGGCTCGATCCTAAGGACCCTGAAGTCATGACCTGAGCTGAAGGCAGATGCTTAATGACTGAGTCACCCAGACTCTTTCAACACACAGTTCCTTTGCCCATTCACATACTCTATGTCTCTCTCTGGCTTGGGGTGTATGGGAATATATCTGTTTATACAGTTTCTGGGTTTTTTTCCCCCCACATTAGTGGTTTCTGGTGGTAGGACAATATATTACAGTTATGTAGACTTGGATATACAGATCACTATAGATAAGCATATAGAATAGAACACGTGTATAATTTGGAACCCTCATTCTCAATCTTTACACCAGTTGCTACATTCTAAACTACTGTGTTTTAGAAGGTAAAACTAAAATGTATTTTGTGTGTTTTCTTTGTATTTTTTTAACACTATAATAAAAGAGCTTTAGCATGACAGTTGTCTTATATACATCAAAGGATCATTTAATACAATGGCATTTTACAAAGCTACGCAACTCTTAGCAGAAAATATAGATGTAAACCTTCATGAGGGCAGAGTAGGCAATGGTTTCTTAATTTGATATCAAAACCATAAGCAACAAAGAAAAGCAGATAAATTGAACACTTCTGTGCATCAAAGGACACTACTGAGAACGTGAGAAGATGGTCCCCAGAGTGAGAGAAAACATTTGCAAATCTTGTATCAGATGAGTCTAGTAACTAGAATGTATAAAGAACTCTTACAACTCAATAATTAAAAGACAAATAATCCAGTTTAAAACTAAAGGAGGGGCACCTGGGTGACTTGATGGGTTAAGCGGCTGATTCTCAGTTTCAACTCAGGTCCTAATCTTGGGGTGCTGGGATCAAGCCCTGCGTTGGGCTCCATGCTTAGCAGGAAGTGTGCTCGAGGATTCTCTCTCTCCCCTCCTCTCCTCCTCCCCCCCCCCCACTCATGCACACAGGCACATGCTGTCTCTCTCTCAAATAAATAAATCTTAAAAAAAAATAAAAATAAGCAAAGGATTGGAATAGACTTTCTCCACAGTGGACATACTCATGGCCAATGAGAGCAGGAAAAGTTGTTCAACATCGATAGTCATTAAGGAAATAAGTCGAAAACACAGGGAGATACCATTTCACACCCAATCACCACTAAGAAAAGAACAAGGGACTATAGCTGGTGAGGACATGGAGGAATTGGAAGCTTCCTGTGCTGCTAAGGAAGGGGTAAAATGGTGCAGCCACTTTGGAAGATGCAGACTGGGAGCTTCTGAAAACAAGACCTACCTCAGGACTCGGCAATTCCATTCCTGTGTGTATACCAAAGAGGACTGAAAACATGTTTCATGACTGAACTTGTACTTGAACACCCATAGCAGAATTATAGATAGCCACGGGGGACAAACAACCCAACCCATTAACTGATTAGTGTATAAACAAAATGTGGTGTACCCACATGATATAATATTATTAAACCAAAAAAGGAATGAAGAACTGACACATGGGATGAGTGGATGAACCTTGAAAACACTGGGCTAAATGAAAGAAGCTAGACACAAAAGGTAACATATTGTCTGATGCCATTCACAAGAAGGGTCCAGAATGGGCAAATCCATAGAGAATGAGAATAGAACAGTGGTTGCCAGAGGCTGGGAGGAGGGAGGAATTGGGAGTAACTGCTAACAGACCACAGCTTTCTTTTTGGCGTAATGTACCAGTCCTGTAGGTACATAGTGTTGATGGTTGTACAACTCTGTGAGTGTGCCACTGAACTATACATTTTAAAATGGAGTTTTAATCTCAATAAAAAATGGCATTGTGTGGGCTTTAAGTGATACATACATTTATTAATAATTTATTAAGTGGTACATATATTTTATTTTTATCTTATTTAAATTAGATTTCTGTGCTCTTTATTGCAAGTAAGCTTTGCTTTTTGTTTTTTTTAAAGATTTTATTTATTTATTTGACAGAGAGAAACACAGCTAGAGAGGGAACACAAGCAGGAAGAGTGAGAGAGGGAGAAGCAAGCTCTCTGCCAAGCAGGAAGCCTAATGTGGGGCTTGATCCCAGGACTCCGGGATTGTGATCTGAGCCAAAGGCAGTTGCTTAACCAACTGAGCCACCCAGGCCCCCCCCCCCATTTTAAGTATTCCATCAGGGTTTAGTTTTGAGGCACTGCCAAGGTGGGGAGAGAGCATGTGTGTTTTGAGTTGTCAGGACCTGTACCATAATTATTTTGCTTCCACTCCTCCCCAGCTCATTTTACAGAAGAGAGGGAGGAGACCGGCTTATCACCCAAACTGGGTCTCCCTAGTGGCAAAACGTTGGATGAATAGAATCCAAGAATCAAGCAAGAGAAAGTGGGCCTTGGTGGTCGGGATTGTGGTTGCCTTTGGTGGGGATGATTATGACTTGGAAGTAAATAGGAGGACATTTCTGCAGTTCTGGGCATATTCTATTTTTTGATCTGGACACTGTTTACAAGAGCGTGTTCAATTTGTGAAAATTCCTCCAGGGGTGTGCACTGTTCTGCATATTTGTTATACTTCAATAGCAAGGAAGCAATTCAGTTCAACCTCCAGATATGTGTCTATGACATCAACAAACTGGGGTGGTGAGCTGGGGACCAGAATTCACAGAATTGGCCTGCTGCTTTGGAGGAAACACCAAGCCATGGCCGTTCTATAAGGTCTGTTTGCATGAACAGGATTTTGTAGATGCTCTCTGAGCCCGGCTTCAGAGCCCTGTCTCTGAGTCAGTGGGAGAGTCCTCACTATCTCCTAATGACTGTTCAAGAGCAAGGTCATGGCTAGCCTGTACTCCCATACACTGGGGCCTCTGGATCAGGTGGATGTGACTCACTCCCTGCTCGGTCATCCATGTGACACCCAGAAGCCACCTACCGTGTCCTTGCTCCTTCCACCCGCACCCAGAGATGTTCTCGTGGGTGCCACTATCAACTGATCCAACTGGCCTTCTAGTGGGCTCAAGCCCACAATCACATATCCAAAATACTTGGTGCCAGAAGTCCTTGGGCATCTAGATGTGTTTGGATTTGAAAAAGTGATACATTTGCGTGTACTGGATATTATGTAACATTGCCAGAAGAGCCCGAGGTAACTCTCTGTAATCAGACAAGGATGAATATTTACAACAAAGTATGATAAAGACTACAAGTGGTCTCATGTCAGTTCAGGCCTGGGCATGCTATCAAGGAAGTTTGCATCAAACTTCAAAAAGCTTTTTGCCCTTCAGAGTTTTGGGATTTGGAATTGCCCAAGAGAGAACGTGGACCTGTATCAGTCAATATTACCGTGGAGTGAATGAGTCTCAGTTCTTTCTTGACAGAGGTTTTCACGGCACAGGTGCTGCGTGGGAAAGGTAGTGGGCAAATGGATTGGGTGGGGAAGAATTTCAAGGTCCCTGGGCTGTGCCTCTGGGTCAGTAGATGCTGGGGGGAGGAGTGGCAAGAAGATACCCTTCATGAGGTGCGGCTGAGATGGGTGGCGTAGCACAATTCTTATTGGGATTCTACTCTCCTTCATGACGCCTGCTAAACTGCCAGTGCCTGTTAACATTTCATTGATTCCTGCAGCACATGGGGCCTTCCTGGAGCGCTCAACCAGAGCCACACTTATAATGTAAAATTTCTGGGGACTAATATTTATCTAAATGAAGTTAATTATAGGCATGATAAAGCTCACTCAGACATGTGTTTTGAAGAGATTAGAATTGAATTCCTTGAACAAGAAGCAGGGGAAGCCATTCTTGGAAAATTGATTTGCCATCATGCCTGCTAATCATTCAACAGGATATAAATTCACTGTGGGAATGACTTCGAAACGTCTCTCCTTAGGACTGTCTATGGGGGTGGGAGGGAAATAAACAGACAAATCTCTCATCACATGGCGAAGGTGTCCCCCACAACCCCACACTTGTTAATTAATCTTGGTGTCAACTGTTTAAAATGAACAGCAAAGAAAGTGATGGTGAGGTATTGTCTATATGTATACAGGATGGAAGATGGTAGCCAGCCGTGGGAGTGGTTTGTAAGTTGATTTTAACTGTGGTTGGTGATTACATTTTACTAAAATATAACACTTTTGGAGATTGTTTCACAACCTCAGAAATCACTTCCTGTCTCTCTCTTGCATCTTCTGTCACCTACCCATCAATATCTTTCATTTTGATTCATGTAATAGGTATTTGTTTAATAAGAATATTCAGCAGTACTGGAGATGCCACAAAGGTGTAGCTGGTTACAGAGAAATAGAGCTGTTAGGACATCGTCCTGGCCCTCTAAAGTTCGTTGTCTAGTGAGGTGGACAAATAAATCTGATAGTCCTGTTTGTGCATTTGTCAGTGTTAGGGGGGCACAGAGAAGGGGCATCTAAATCAGCCTGGGCTAGAAGTGGTGCTCAGGGAAAACTACCTATAGGAAATGAAACTTTCAATGAACCTTTTTCTTGTTGGTGACCAGAACCAAAAATTTAAATAAAATGCACAGATTGTGATATAGTTCACTGAATTATGACAAATGCATACATCCAGGTAAATACAACTCAATCAAGATAGAAATCATTTTCATCACCTTCCAGCCAGCACCCCAACCCCATCCACCTCATCCAATGCAGAAGCAGTAAGAGGCATTGCCCTTGGTCTAGGCATTGACAATAGGAAGAGGAAGAGGAAGGAAATTCCATGGGGAGGGACATTGTGCAAACGCATGGACATGTGAGAAACTGTGGCATAATGAAAGGGGCCTCCAGTCCTCTGATATCATATTGCTTAGGGCTGAGGGTGTGTCCTCTCTGTTGGGTGGAAGTCTCACAGAAATGACATTAGGAACCGGTTCACCTCACCAAGGGACAGAAGCCAAACAACTTGATTTTCATCCTCTAAGAGGAAGGGGGTGTGGAAGTGTTTCCGGTAGGGGAGTGGTACTGGTACTATGACCAGTGTACTTATTACTATTATTGTTATTATTTTTGCTAATTAAAAAAGTATTTTTTCCAATTTTTTTATTGTGGTGAAATATACACAATGTAACATTTACTTTCTTAACCATTCTTAAGTATACAGTTCAGCAGTATTAAATACATTTATATTATTATGTGACCATCACCACTACCCATCTCCATCTCCATATCTCTTTTTATCTTATAAAACTGAAACATACCTACTAAACAATAACATTCTATTCCCCCTACTCCCAGTCCCTGGAAACCACCATCCTACCTTCCTTCTCTATGAACTTGACTACTGTAGATACTTTATCTAAGTGGACACTTGGCTCAGTCAGTGGAGCATGGGACCCTTGATCTTGGGGTTGTAAGTTCAAGCCCCACATTGGGTGTAGAGATTACTTCAAAAAATAAATTCTTAAAGAAAAAATAGATACCTTATGTAGGTGGAATCATAGAATAGGTGTCTTTTTGTGACTGAGGTGCTTCACTTGGCATAACATCCTCAAGGCTCACCTATGTTGTAAGAATATGACAGAATTTTCTTTCTTTTTTAGGTTGAATCTTTTATATGTATAGACACACATTTTGCTTATGCTTTCATCCATGAATGGATTTTTTTTTTAAGATTTTATTTATTTGACAGAGAGAAACACAGCCAGAGAGGGAACACAAGCAGGGGGAGTGAGAGAGGGAGAAGCAGGCTTCCCGCTGAGCAGGGAGCCTGATGTGGGGCTCGATCCCGGGTCTCCGGGATCATGACCCGAGCCGAAGGCAGTCGCTTAACCAGCTGAGCCACTCAGGTGCCCCCATGAATGGATTTTTGAGTTGCTTCCACATATTACCTATTATGAATAATGCTGTTATAAATTTGAGTGTTCAAATACCTGTTTGAGACTCTGCTTTCAGTTCATTCAAGTATATCCCCAGAAGTGGAATGGCTGGATCATATGGTGATTCTATGTTTAATTTTTTGAGGAACCACCCAACTGTTTTCCACTGCAGTTATCCTATGTTACACTCCCACCAACAGAGTACAGGGTTCTAAATTGTCCCAATCGTTGACTTGTTTTCTGTCTTTTTTTTAATAGCAGCCATCTTAATGGGTATGAGTGATATCTCACAGTAGTTTTGATTTGCATTTCCCTGATAATTGAGCCCTTAATTTAATTTAATTTAATTTAATTTAATTTAATTTAATTTTTTCCCATAATCCAGCCACTCTATCCCTCCTTCTCCCCCCCCGCCCTCCCCGGCAACCCTTAGGTTTGCTTCCTGAGATTAAGAGTCTCTTATGGTTTGTCTCCCTGCCTGGTCCCATCTTGTTTCATCTTTTTCCTCCCTAGCCCTCACGACCCCCCCATCCTGCCTCTCAAATTCCTCACATCAGAGAGATCATATGATAATTGTCTTTCTCTGATTGACTTACTTCACTCAGCATAATACCCTCTAGTTCCATCCACATTGTTGCAAATGGCAAGATTTCATTCTTCTTGATGGCTGCACAGTATTCCTGTGTGTGTGTGTGTGTGTGTGTGTGTGTGTGTGTGTGTGTGTACAAATCATACATCACATCTTTATCCATTAATCTGTTGATTCACATCTAGGTTCTTTCCATAGCTTGGCTATTGTGCACATTGCTGCTATAAACATTTGGGTGCATGTGCCCCTTCAGATCACTACATTTGTATCTTTAGGGTAAATATCCAGTAGTGCAATTGCTGGGTTGAAGGGTAGCTCTATTTTCAATATTTTGAGGAATCTCCATACTGTTTTCTAGAGTGACTGCACTAGCTTACATTCCCATCAACAGTGTAGGAGGGGTCCCCTTTCCTCACATCCTTGCCAACATCTGTCATTTCCTGACCTGTTAATTTTAGCCATTCTGACTGGTGTGAGGCAGTATCTCACTGTGGTTTTGATTTGTATTTCCCTGATGCTGAGTGATGTTGAACACTTCTTCATGTATCTGTTGGCCATTTGGATGTCTTCTTCAGAGAATTGTCTGTTCATGTCTTCTGCCCATTTCTTGATTGGATTATTTGTTCTTTGGGTGTTGAGTTTGATAAGTTTGTTATAGATTTTGGATACTAGCCCTTTATCTGATATGTTATTTGCAAATATCTTCTCCCATTCTGTTGGCTGTCTTTTGGTTTTGTTGACTGTTTCCTTTGCTGTGCAGAAGTTTTTGATTTTGATGATGTCCCAATAGTTCATTTTTGCCCTTGCTTCCCTTGCCAATGAGGAAGGAAGAAATTGCCATGTCTGAGGTTGCAGAGGTTGCTGCTGGTGTTCTCCTCAAGGATTTTGATGGATTCCTATATCACATTGAAGTCTTTCATCCATTTTGAGTCTATTTTTGTGTGTGGTGTAAGGAAATGGTCCAATTTCATTCTTCTGCATGTGGTGGTCCGATTTTTCCAACACCATTTGTTGAAGAGACTGTCTTTTTTCCATTGGACATTCTTTCCTGCCTTGTCGAAGATGAGTTGACTATAGAGTTGAGGGTCCATTTCTGTGCTCCCTATTCTGTTCCATTGATCTATGTGTCTGTTTTTGTGCCAGTACCATACTGTCTTGATAATTACAGCTTTGTAATAGAGCTTAAAGTCTGGAATTGTGATGCTGCCAACTTTGGTTTTCTTTTTCAACATTCCTATGGCTATTCAGGGTCTTTTCTAGTTCCATATATATTTTAGGATTATTTGTTCCATTTCTTTGAAAAAATTGATGGTATTTTGGTATGGATTACATTAAATGTGTAGATTGCTTTAAGTAACATTAACATATTTATTCTTCCAATCTATGAGCATGGAATGTTTTTCTATTTCTTTGTATCTTTCTCAATTTCTTTCATGAGTACTTTATACTTTTCTGAGTACAGATTCTTTGCCTCTTTGGTTATGTTTATTCTTCAGTATCTTATGGTTTTGGGTGTAATTGTAAATGAGATTGACTCCTTAATTTCTCTTTCTTCTATCTTGCTGTTGGTGTATAGAAATGCCATTGATTTCTGTGCATTGATTTTATATGCTGACACTTTCCTGAATGCCTGTATGAGTTCTAACAGTTTTGGAGTGGAGTCTTTTGGGTTATCCATATAAAGTATCATATCATCTACAAAGAGTGAGAGTTGACTTCTTCTTTGCCAATTCAGATGCTTTTTATTATTTTTTGTTGTTTGATTGCTGAGGCTAGAACTTCTAGTACTATGTTGAATAGCAATGGTGATAGTGGACAGCCCTGCTGAGTTCCTGACCTTAGGGGAAAAGCTCTCAATTTTTCCTCATTGAGAATGATATTCGTTGTGGGTTTTTCATAGATGGCTTTGATGATATTGAAGTACGTAACCTCTATCTCTACAGTGTGAAGAGTTTTGATCAAGAAAGGATGCTGTACTTTCTCAAATGCTTTTTCAGCATCTATTGAGAGCATCATATGGTTCTTGTTCTTTCTTTTATTAATGTACTGTATCACATTGATTGATTTGCAAATGTTGAACCAACCTTGTAGCCCAGGAATAAATCCCACTTGGTCATGGTGAATAATCCTTTTAATGTACTGTTGGATCCTATTGGCTAATATTTTGGTGAGAATTTTTGCATCTGTGTTCATCAAGGATATTGGTCTGTAGTTCTCCTTTTTTGATGGGGTTTGGGATTAAGGAAATGCTGGATTCATAAAATAGGTTTGAAGTTCTCCTTCCATTTCTATTTTTCAGAATACTCTCAGAAACGCTCAGAAGAGTTTCAGGAGAATAGGTTTTATTTCTTCATTAAATGTTTGGTAGAATTCCCCTGGAAAGCCGTCTGGCCCTGGGTTCTTGTTTTAGGGAGATTTTTGATGACTGCTTCTATATCCTTACTGGTTATGGATCTGTTTAGGTTTTCTATTTCTTCCTGGTTCAGTTTTGGTAGTTTGTATGTCTCTAGAAATGCATCCATTTCTTCCAGATTGTCAAATTTGCTGATGTATAGTTGCTCATAATATATTCTTATAATTGTTTGTATTTCTTTGGTGTTGGTTGTGATCTCTTCTCTTTTTATTCATGATTTTATTAATTTGGATCCTTTCTCTTTTCTTTTTGGTAAGTCTGGCCAAGGGTTTATCAATCTTGTTAATTCTTTCAAAGAACAAATTCCTAGTTTTGTTGATTTCTTCTACTCTTCTTTTGGTTTCTATTTCCTTTATTTCTCCTCTGATCTTTATTATTTCTCTTCTGCTGGGTTTAGGCTTTCTTTGCTGTTCTTTCTCCAGCTCCTTTAGGTGTAGGCTTAGGTTGTGTACTTGAGAGCTTTCTTATTTCTTGAGAAAGGCTTGTATTGCTCTATAATTTCCTCTCAGGACTGCCTTTGCTGTGTCTCAAAGATTTTGAACAGTTGTGTTGTCATTTTCATTTGTTTCCATGAATTTTTTAAAATTATTCTTTAATTTCCAGTTGACCCATTCATTATTTAGTAGGATACTCTTTAGTCTCCATGTATTTGAGTTATTTCCAACGTTCCTTTTGGTTAAGTTCTAGTTTCAAAGCACTGTGGTCTGAAAATATGCAGGGAATGATCCCAATCTTTTGGTACCAGTTAAGATCTGATTTGTGACATGGGATGTGATCTGTTCTGGAGAATGTTCCATATGCACTAGAGAAGAATGTGTATTCTGTTGCTTTGGGATGGAATGTTCTGAATATATCTGTATTGTCCATCTAGTCCAGTGTGTCATTTAAATCCTTTATTTCCTTGTTGATCTTTTGCTTAGATGATCTATCCATTTCAGTGAGGGGGAGGTGTTAAAGTCCCCTACTATTATTGTATTATTGTCAATGTGTTTCTTTGATTTAATTATTAATTGGTTTATATAATTGGCTGCTCCCACATGTTAGGGGCATAGATAATTGAAAATAGTTAGATCTTTTTGTTGGACAGACCCTTTAAGTATGATATAGTGTCCTTCCTCATCTCTTATTATAGTCTTTTGATTAAAATCTAATTTGTCTGCTTTAAGGATTGTAACTACAGCTTTTTTTTGATGTCCATTAGCATGGTAAATTGTTTTCCACTCCCTCACTTTAAATCAGCAGGTATCATTGGGTCTAAAATGAGTCTTGGAGACAGCGTATCGATGGGTCTTTTTTTTTAAATCCATTCTGATACCCTGTGTCTTTCGATTGGGGCATTTAGCTCATTTATATTCAGGGTAACTCTTGAAAGATATGAATTTAGTGCCATTGTATTGCCTGTAAGGTGACTGTTACTGTATATTGTCTCTCTTTTCTGGTCTATTACTTTGAGGCTCTTTCTTTTCTTAGAGGACCCCTTTCAATATTTCCTGTAGGGCTGACTTGGTGTTTGCAAATTCTTTTAGTTTTTGTTTGTCCCAGAAGCTTTTTATCTCTTCTTTTATCTCTTCTTTATATCTTTATCTCTTTATCTCTCTTGTAGCTGGATATAGTGTTCTTGGCTGCATATTTTTCTCATTTAGTGCCCTGAAGATATCATGCTAGTCCTTTCTGAACTGCCCCGTCTCTGTGGATAGGTCTGCTGCCAACCTAATATTTCTGCAATTGTATGTTACAGACCTCTTGTCCCGAGCTTTCAGAATTTTCTTTTTGTCACTGAGACTTGTAAATTGTACTATTAGATGATGGGGTGTAGACCTATTTTTATTGATTTTGAGGGGGGGTTCTCTGTGTCTCCTGGATTTTGACGCTTGTTTCTTTTGCCAAATTAGGGAAATTCTCTGCTATAATCTGCTCCAATATACCTTCTGCTCCTTGCTCTCTTTCTTCTTCCTCTGGGATTTCAATTATTCTAATATTGTTTCATCTTATGGTATCACTTATCTCTCAAAGTCTTCCCTCATGGTCCAGTCATTGTTTGTCTCTCTTTTTCTCAGTTTCTTTATTTTCCATCATTTGGTCTTCTATATCACTAATTCTCTCTTCTGCCTTATTTATCCTAGCAGTAGGAGCCTCCTTTTGTTATTGCACCTCATTAATAGCTTTTTAAATTTCAAATTGGTTAGATTTTAGTTCTTTTATTTCTTCAGAAAGGGATTTTATTTCTCTAGAAGGAGATTCTCTAGTATCTTCCATGCTTTTCTCAAACCCAGCTAGCACCTTGATAATCGTCATTCTGAACTCTAGTAGTTCAGACATATTACTAATGTCCCTATTGATTAGGCCCCTAGTCATTGGTATTTCCTCTTGTTCTTTTTTTTTTTTTTTTGAGGTGAGATTTTCCACTTTGTCATTTTATCCAGATAAGAATAGGTGAATGAGAGAACAAAATACTAAAAGGGTAGCAATAATCCCAGAAAAATATACCTAACCAAATCAGAAGAGACCCAAAACTGGGAGGGGGAGAAGAAAGAAAGAAAGAAAAATAAACCTCTATTTTTTATATTTTAATTTTTTTATTAAAATGTATTTTAAACATTTTGTGGCTAATATTTTTTGACTTTAAATTTATTTTACTTTTTCAGTGTTCCAAGATTCATTGCTCATGCCCCACACCCAGTACTCCATGCAATAGGTGCCCTCAGTACCCACCACCAGGCTCTCCCATACCCCCACCCCCCAAGTCCCTCAGTTGTTTCTGTGTCCAAAGTCTCTCATGTTTCGTTTCTCTCCCTGAATTACCCTACTTCCCATTTCCTTTCCTTCTCCTACTGTCCTCTATATTACCCCTTATGCACCACAAGTAAGTGAAACCATGTGATACTTGATTTTTTCTACTTGGCTTATTTCACTCAGCATAATCTCTTCCAATCCAGTCCATGTTGCTACAAAAGTTGGATATTCATCCTTTCTGATGGAGGCTTAGTATTCCATTGTATATATGTACCACATCTTCTTGATCCATTCATCTGTTGAGGGCACGTTGGCTCTTTCCACAGTTTGGCGATTGTAGACATTGCTGCTATGAACATTGGGGTACCTATGGCCCTTCTTTTCACTACATCTGTATCTTTGGGGTAAATGCCCAGTAGTGCAATTGCAGGGTCATAGGGTAGTTCTATGTTCAATTTTTTAAGGAATCTCCAC
The DNA here is from genome assembly GCA_004023965.1 of Spilogale gracilis. Classification (NCBI taxonomy): domain Eukaryota; kingdom Metazoa; phylum Chordata; class Mammalia; order Carnivora; family Mephitidae; genus Spilogale; species Spilogale gracilis. The sequence goes on from PITA01003274.1 coordinate 99,590, forward strand.
ACTGTTTTCCAAAGCGGCTGCACCAACTTGCATTCCCACCAACAGTGTAAGAGGGTTCCCCTTTATCTTCAGCCTCTCCAACACTTGTTGTTTCCTGACTTGTTAATTTTGGCCATTCTGACTGGTGTCAAGGTGGTTTCTCAGTGTGGCTTTGATTTGAATTTCCCTGATAGCTAGTGACGCTGAACATTTTTTCATGTGTTAGCCATTTGTATATCTTCTATGGAGAAGTGCCTCTTCATGTCTCTTGCCCATTTTTGATGTGTTCATCTTCTTTTTGGATGTTGAGTTTGAGTAGTTCTTTATAGACCTTGTATATCATACCTTTGTCTGTAGTGTCATTTGCAAATATCCTCTCCCATTCCGTGGGTTGCCTCTTTGTTTTGTTGACTGTTTCCTTTGCTGTACAGAAGTTTTTTTATTTTGATGAAGTCCCAAAAGTTCATTTTCGCTTTTGTCTCCTTTGCCTTTGGAGACGTGTCTTGAAAGAAGTTGCTGTGGCCGATGTCAAAGAGGTTACTGTCTATGTTCTCTTCCAGGATTTTGATGGATTCCTGCCTCACGTTGAGGTCTTTTATCCATTTCGAGTTTGCCTTTGTGTGTGGTGTAAGAGAATGGTCTAGTTTCATTCTTCTATATGTAGCTGTCCAATTTTCCCAGCACCATTTATTGAAGAGACTGTCTTTTTTCCCCACTGGATATTTTTTCCTGCTTTGTCAAAGATGATTTGACCATAGATTTGTGGGTCCATATCTGGACTCTCTACTCTCTTCCATTGGTCTATTTCTCTGTTTCTGTGCCAGTACCATGCTGTCTTGATAATCACAGCTTTGTAATAAAGCCTGAAGTCAGGTAACGAGATGCCCCCAGCTTTGTTTTTCTTCTTTAACAATTCCTTAGCGATTCGGGGTCTTTTTTGGTTCCATATAAATTTTAGGATTGTTTGTTCCAATGCTTTGAAGAATATTGGTGGAATTTTGATCAGAATGGCATTGAAAGTATAGATTGCTCTGGGCAGTATAGACATTTTAACAATATTTATTCTTCCGATCCATGAGCATGGAATGCTCTTCCATCTTTTTGTCTCTTCTTCACTTTCTTTCATGAGTGTTCTGTAGTTCCTCGAGTACAGATCCTTGACTTCTTTGGTTAGGTTTATTCCTAAGTATCTTATGGTTTTTGGTGCTATCATAAACGGAATTGATTCTCTGATTTCCCTTTCTATATTTTCATTGTTACTGTATAAGAACACAACTGATTTCTGCGCATTGATTTTGTATCCTGCCACATTACCAAATTGTTGTATGAGTTCTAGGAGTTTGGGGGTAGAGTCTTTTGGGTTTTCCACATAGAGTATCATGTCATCTGCAAAGAGAGAGAGTTTGACTTCTTCTTTGCTAAGTTGAATACATTTATTTCTTTCTGTTGTCTGATTGCTGTTACTAGGACTTCTAACACCATGTTGAACAGTAGTGGTGAGAGTGGGCATCCTTGTCCTGTTCCTGATCTCAGAGGGAAGGCTGTCAGTTTTTCCCCATTGAGAATGATATTCGCTGTGGGTTTTTCATAGATAGATTTTTATGAGGTTGGGGAATGTTCCCTCTATCCCTATACTTTGAAGAGTTTTAATCAGGAACGGATGTCGTATTTTGTCAAAAGCCTTTTCTGCATCAATTGAGAGTACCATGCGGTTCTTCTCTCTTCTCTTATTGATTTGTTCTATCACGTTGATTGTTTTGTGAGTGTTGAACCACCCTGACATCCCTGGGATAAATCCCACCTGGTCATGGTGGATGATCTTTTTAATGTATTGTTGGACCCTGTTAGCAAGGATCTTGTTGAGAATCTTGGCATCCATATTCATCAGAGATATTGGTCTGAAGTTCTCTGTTTGGATGGGGTCTTTGTCTAGTTTGGGGATTAGAATAATGCTAGCTTCATAGAAAGAGTCTGGAAGTTTTCCTTCTGTTTCTATTTTTTGAAAGAGTTTCAGGAGAATAGGTATTATTTCTTCTTTGAATGTTTGGTAGAATTCCCCAGGGAATCCGTCTGCTCCTGGACTCTTGTTTTTGGGGACTTTTTAAATTTTATTTTTATTTATTTTTTATTTTTTAAAAAAGATTTTATTTATTTATTTGACAGAGAGAAACACAGCGAGAGAGGGAACACAAGCAAGGGGAGTGAGAGAGGGAGAAGCAGGTTTCCCGCCGAGCAGGCAGCCCAATGTGGGGCTCGATCCTGGATCTCCGGGATCATGAGCTGAGCCGAAGGCAGCCGCTTAACCAACTGAGCCACCCAGGCGCCCCAGGGGGGGACGTTTTTGATCACTGTTTCAATCTCGTTACTAGATATAGGTCTATTCAGATTGTGTTTCCTATTTCAGTCTTTGAGGTTTATAGGTTTCTAGGAATGTATCCATATCTTCTAGGTTGTTAAACTTATTGGCATATAATTGTTGATAGTAATTTCTGATGATTGTTTCTATTTCCTTGGTGTTAGTCGTGATCTCTCCCCTTTCATTCATAATTTTATTAATTTGGGTTTTCTCTCTTTTCTTTTGGATTAGTTTGGCCAATGGTTTATCGATCTTATTGATTCTTTCAAAGAACCAGCTTCTAGTTTCGTTGATGTGTTCTACTCTATCTCTAGTTTCTGATTCATTCATCTCTGCTCTAATCTTAATTATTTCCCATCTTGTGTGGGGGGTTGGTTTAATTTTTTGTTGATTTTCCAGTTCTTTAAGGTGTAATGAAAGTTGGTGTATTCGGGATTTTTCAATTTTTTTGAGTAAGGCTTGGATGGCTATGCATTTCCCCCTTAGGACTGCCTTTGCTGTATTCCATAGGTTTTGGATCGATGTATCTTCATTCTCATTGGTTTCCATGAAGTGTTTCAGTTCTTTGATTTCCTGGTTGATCCACAGATTCTTGAGCAGGATCGTCTTTAGCTTCCAAGTGTTTGATTTTCTTCTGAACTTTTTATGGTGGTTGAGTTCCAGTTTCATGGCATTTGGGTCAGAGAATATGCAGGGAATAATCTCAATCTTCTGGTATCGGTTGAGCCCTGATTTGTGACCTAGTATGTGGTCTATTCTGGAGAAAGTTCCATGTGTACTTGATAAGAGTGAATATTCTGCTGTTTTAGGGTGGAATGTTCTGAATATATCTATGAGATCCATCTGGTCCAATGTGTCATTCAAGGCTCTTGTTTCTTTGTTGATTTTTTGTTTAGATGATCTGTCCATTGCTGAAAGTGGTGTGTTAAGATCTCCTACAATTAATGTATTTATCTCAACATGACTCTTTATTGTGCTCAACAGTTGGCTTATGTAGTTGGCTGCTCCCATGTTGGGGGCATAAATATTTATAATTGTTATATCTTCTTGGTGTATAGACCCTTTGAGAATGATGTAGTGTCCTTCTGTGTCTCTGACTACAGTCTTTAGGTTAAAATCCAATTTGTCTGATATGAGAATCACTACCCTGGCTTTCTTTTGAGGTCGATTGGCATGAAAGATGGTCCTCTATCCCCTCACTATCAATCTGGAAGTGTCTTTAGATTCAAAATGTATCTCTTATAAACAGCATATGGACGGGTCCTATCGTTTTATCCAGTCTGCATCCCTGTGCCTTTTTATTGGAGCATTTAGTCCATTCACATTGAGAGTGATTATTGATAGATACATTTGTATTGATATCATGTTGCCTGTGAAGTTCATGTTTCTATAGAATACCTCTGTAAATTTCTGTTTTGTGTCACTCTTGGGTTCATTTCTCTTTTATAGAACCCCTCTTGGTATTTCTTGTAGTGCTGGCTTGGTGGTTGCATAGTCTTTTAGACTTTAGTGGTCCTGGAAGCTCTTTATTTCTCCTTCCATTCTGAAAGTCAACCTTGCTGGATACATTATCCTTGGTTGCATATTTTTGTCATGTAATTTCCTGTATATGTCTTGCCAGCCCTTTCTGGCTTGCCAGGTTTCTGTGGATAGGTCTGACGTTATTCTGATGGTCCTCCCTCTATAGGTAAGGGATCGCTTCCCCCTAGCTGCCCTTAAGACATATTCTTTGGTTTTATGATTCACGAATTTCACAATTATGTGCCTGGAGGTTTTTCTGGCCTCATTGATCTTGGGGGGGTGTCCTCTCTGCCTCTAGGACATGAACATTAGTTTCATTCTCCAGATTAGGGAAATTTTCATCCATGATTTGTTCAACTATATCTTCTAGGCTTCTCTCTCTATCAACACTCCTTCGGGGATTCCAATAATTCTGATATTGGAGTGTTTCATCATTTATTTCCCTTATTCTGTTTTCATGGGATTTTAGCTGTTTGCTCGAAGACTTCTCTTTCTCCTCCTTCTTAAACCATCTGTCTTCTAAATCACTGATACGATCTTCAGCTTCCCTTACTCTAGCTGTTAGCATATTTAAACTAGATTGCATCTCATTAATAGCCTTTCTAACCTCAGCTTTCACTTTTGTTATTAGGGCTTCCATTTTGAGACTAATGTTCTTTTCCAAATTAGTCATTGCTTGGATGATTGCTGTCCTGAATTCCATTTCTGTCTTATTGTTTATATTCATTTCCAGTAATTCTATGACTGAGGTTGCAGTCTCAGGGTTCTTCTTCTCTTGGTTGTTCCTCCTCTGAGTCATTGTGGTGAGGAGTGGTTGAGGGGGTGTATAGCTAAATATATCAGCCACTAGCCAGGTGAATTGGTCGCTGGATGCTTTTGGAGCAATCAGAATTCACCACCAAAAAGGAAGAAGAAAGAAAAAAGAGAAGGGGAGAAAGGAAGCAAGAAAAAAAAAAAAACCAAACCCTGCCTGGGGGCCCAGGTGCAGGATTTATATGGTACAAAACTACTGCAGGGTAAAGAAAAAGACCATCAAGAGTAAATGAAGAAATCAAAAAGCTAAGCCCAACCTGAATGACCTCCAAGACGAGTATTTATATAATACAAAGGCAAAAACAATTACACAGAAACACTGAAAGACTAGGGAGGAAGGTGAGGGCAGACACTCCTCATGGGCAAGGAAAGTATTCACATCCTCCTGAGTTTGTCATGTTATTATTGTTAGAGGAGCCCACTTTTTAAAGCTATAGGGAGATTAGAACTGGTTTTTTATAGGGGTAGTATTGAATAGGGATGCAGGATTACCTTGAAGCTTATAACTATATGTATATTTAAAAGAAAAAATAAAGGAAAGAAGAGAGAAGAAAGGGAAAAATCAGATAAAACAAGCAAATGAGAAGGAACAACAACAACAACATAAAACACAGGTATGTGTTTGAAAAATTTTTAAGATAAAAAATTATTATGGAGTGTTGTATTAAGTATCACATTGTGATAAAAAGTGGGTTAAAAATTAAAAGAACAAAAACTGTGAGAATGAATTTTTAAGTTTAAAATGGAAACTTTAAAAGTAAAAATAGAAAAAAGTTAAAAAAGCAAATAAGGTGAAAAACTGTATTAATAAAGCGTACAGCTTTTGGTGTAGTACAGGAGCTTAATATATTGCCTTTCCCCCTGATGTTGGGGTTTTACAGTTTGTGTGTTGTCCTCTTGTGCTACTGGTTTGCCTTCTGTGGGCGGGGCCTGTTGCACTGTTTTTCAGTCCCTTCTACCTGGGCTGCATCTCTCCACCCCCTTCCTAGGGACTGGGGACAATGGAAACCAGGTTGTCAGGCTTTAGTTCTCTGGAGGGTTTGTTCTTTTGCGGCTTTTTGCAACTGTTGAGGAAGTCAGGTCAGAGCAAGATGTCTGTGCCCAGACGTCCTTCCCAGAGAGAGCCCCTAATTAGCAACCCTCTGGACGATGGGGTGGGGGGCCCACAGCCTCTCCCTATATCCCATCCCTTGGCTGCTTGTCACAACTGGATGCTGCGCAGACACTGGTTTGATTCCTGTCCAAAGCCCCCGCTTCTCGTTTTGCTCCTGCGCCACGGAAACTGTAACTGATTTTGGGTTGTGTGACCGTGTCTGTGCCCAGGAAGTCTGTGTGACCCCCATGCAGGAGGGACTGAGGTCCCGCAGCCCCACAGGTTGCGTTCAATTCTGCAAAATCGCCTTCCCTGGGGGGTCTGTGCCTTGCCCACGGGGTGGAGAGAAGCGGCAGAGAAAAGGAGAGGAAGAAAGAAAAAGAAAATAAAAAAGGAAAAAAGCGGCAGAAAAATAGACTCCACCGCGTTCCCTTGCGTGGCACTGGGCACACTTTCTGTCCTCCAATCCCCATTTCCCTGGCTGCCCCTCAGGCACTCTGTTTCTGTTTGCTTTGAATCAGACCGTAATCTGCTGCTCCCCAAACACAGAGCACTTTCGTGTTGAGGTATTGCTTTCCAATGGGTCGCCTCTGCGGGCTTCCTCCCCCACGCCCCTTGTCTTTGGATATCCCTCCAATCGCTCCCATTCCACTCTACCTCTTTGCCGATGTTCTTCGTCCCCCGTAGTGATCCGGAAGTGTGAAATATTACATTTCAGGCTGATTTCATGGGTATTCACAATGTTCCTGTAGTGTTTTTTGTAGGAATTGAGCTCACTTCAGAGGACTCCCCGAAATGGGGTCACCCGACCTTCTGCCATCTTCCCAACCTCCTGTCAACAAACCTCTATTTCTATGTCTATCTCCATCTCTATCTCTGTCTCTATATCATTAGACTGGTGAATAGAACAGAGCCACACACTTGATTTTGGGTGTATTTCTGTCTGTTAGAAGAAATTGCCTCCCAAATTTTTAAAGAAAGAAAAACTTAAATATGTAGAAAAATAAGGTTGATGAAGAGATGGAATATGATGTAGAGATGAAAGTTAAAAAAGATTCCAAAAAAGAAATTGATAAGATAAGAAGTTGGTTGAAAAAAAGATAAAAGAAAGAAAAAAAGAGGAAAGAATGTCATGACACTGGAGAGTAGAACAAAATCAGGTGCTAGATTTAGTGTATATTTTTATCTATTAGAAGAAATTGTAACCCAAAATTTTAAAGAAAGAAAAACCCATATGTATAGAAAAAAGCTTAAGTACAATGAAGGGATAAAATATGACTAAAACAATGAAAATTAAGAACGATTCTTTAAAAAGGGTATTGATAAGGTAAAATAGTTTTAAAATGTTAAAATAAGAAAGAGAAAAAGTTAAAAATAGAATAAGAAAAAATAAAATTAAAAAAATTTGACTTTGAAAGACTAAAGAATCCTGGGGAAAAAACCATGAATTCTATGTGGTACATTCCCCTAGCTCTGGACTTCTGTAGTTCTCATTGTTCAGTAAACTTGGTCTTGGCTGGATGTTCTTGCTGATCTGGAGGAGGGGCCTGATGCAGTGATTCTCAGATGTTTTTGCTGGAGGTGAAACTGCCCCGCCCTTGCTCTGGGGCCAGGCTAAGCAATCTGCTAAGTTCGCTCTCAGGAGCCTTTGTTCCCTGATCGCTTTCCGTACCGCTTGGAGGCTGGGAATGAAAATGGCGGCTCCCAGTCTCCTGCCCAGTGGAGTCAAGGGCTCGAGGACCCACTCCTCAGTGTGCCCTCAGAGAAAAGCAGTCAATCCCGCCTGGCTCCCTGGTCTCCAGCCGCACTCTCAGCCTGTGAACAAGCGTTTCTATCTCTGGTGCTTGGCCCTCTTTGGAATTTCCAAACCCAGCAGATTCCTGCAGTGCGCTGCCATGCCACTCCCCCCAGGGGAGGAAAGTGAGTCTCAATGGATCTGCCACTTGTGAGGTCCTTGCTCAAAGAGTGGTGGCCCAACTGCGCCTTGGATCATCGTTTAAGGTCAGATGGTTTAAGCTTAAGCCAGAGCTGAGAGTCTGTCCTTGGCTCTGTCTCTGTGGCCGGCTTCCCTGCTCTGATAGCTGGGACACTCAGGCACCCTGGGTCCTTGTGTGACCCTGCGGGCCCTGAGACCACACTGTCCCCGTGAGGGCTCCACCCTCACTTAGCCTATGGGGCAGTGTCCCTCAGTGGAGCAGACTTTTAAAAGTTCTGATTTTGTGCTCCGCTGCTCTACTGCTGGCCAAGAGCTGGCCCCTCCCCCCACGGTCTGTTTTCCCAAATGTTGCCTCGGATTCACTTCCCCACACGTCTTACCTCCCAGAAGGTGGTCGCTTTTCTGTTCCTAGAATTGCTGCTCTTCTTCTCTTCAATCTCCTGTTAAGTCTGTAGGTGTTCCGACTGGTTTGGTAAACATCTAGCTGAACTTCTGGACCTGATGATATCTAAGTCTCCTACTCCTCCGCCATCTTGCTCCTCCCTCCTTGAGACCTTAATTTTAAAACAATCACTCTGGCAGCAGCGAAGTTAGAGGAATGGCTGGAAACCACAGTGGAGGAATAGAGACCCTGACAGATGATATTACCATAATCCAGAAGTGATAGAGGCCTGAAGCAAGATGGTGGATGGTAGAAATGGAGCAAAGCAAGCCAATGGCTGAGATGTTAAGGAAATAGACTCTCCACAACTTGGTGATTAGGTAGAGGTTGAAGGAAAGGGAAGAGTTTTACAAATTAAGCTTACAAAGCAGAACACACATATTTTCTCCCTCAACAGCACCAGATTTTATGTACCCCACCCCCGCCACCACACCGTATTTCAAGATTTTGCTTATTCAGTTACCAGCTAGTTGGTGCAGAACACTAGAACTCAGAACCCTGGATCCCAGCCTAGGTGGTTTTTTCTTTTTCTACCCTATTTGTAGGGCCCCTTAAATGTTTCAGGAAGGCATTAATTGCTATGCTTATGCAAATCAGTCTTGGGGTCCTTTCCTCAAGGAGTGACTGATATTTTAAATCTATGACTTTTTAAAAGAAGATATATTTATTTTTTTGGAAGAGGGAGACAGAGAGAGAACATGAGCAGGAGGGGCAGAGGAAGAGGGAGAGGGAACCCCAGGCAGACTCTGCACTGAGTGCAGAGCTGGAGGTGGGGGACCTGATCCCAGGGCCCTGAGATCATGATCTGAGCCAAAACTGAATCCTGATCTCAACTTATGATGCCACCCAGCTGCCCCAATCTATGACTTTTGAAAACAGCTTTATAAAGCTATGATTCCCATGCTCTGCAATTCCTCCATTTAAAACATGTACTTCAGTGGTTTTGATATGTTCACAGGTTGTGTAGCCACCACCATAATCAATATTAGAATATTTTTATCACCCAAAAAAGAAAGCCTGCACTCATGAGCATCAGTCCCAAACATCATCTCCCCCACCAGCATTAGGCAACCACTAATTTGTTTCTGTCCCTATAGATTTGTCCACTCTGGAATATTTACATAAATAGAGTCATACAATATGTGGTCTTTTATGATGAATTTCTTCTTTTTGGTGCGTTTTCAAGGTTTATCCATGCTGTAGACTATGTGTTAGTACTTTATTTTTTTCTTCTCATTGATTACTATTCCATTGTATGGGTATGCCAAACTTTGCATATGCATTCATCAGTTGATGGACATTTGGGTTGTTTCCACTTCTTGGCTAATATGAGCAGTGCTGCCATGAACACTCATGTACAAATCAATCTATGATTTTAAATGGGAATGACTACCTTGTGGGGTTATTGCAAAAATAAAGCAAGAAAGTACTAACAAAGCACCAAATACAGTGCTTGATATACGGCCAAGTGCAAACTAAATGGTATTTCCATATGAGGATGGTGATAATGATGATCGGAGTCTCTTTTAGGAACAAAATTTTTTTTTAATTGAAATATAATTGGCATATCACATTGTATTAGTTTCAGGTGTACAACATAATGATTTGATATTTGTATACAGGATGAAATAATCAGCACAATAAGTCTAATTGGCATTTATCAACACACATAATTACAGATTATCTTTTTCTTATAATGAGAACTTTTAAGACATATCCTCCTAACAAGTTTTGACTATGCAATACAATGTTGTTTTTCTGAAAGAGAGAGAGAGAGATTGTGAGCTGGGGAGGGGCAAATGGAGAGGGAGAGAATCCCAAACAGACTCCCTGTTCAATGTGGAGCCTGACATGGAGCTTGATCTCATAATCCCAAGACCGTGACCCAAGCCAGAACCAAGAGTTGGATGCTCAACTGGTTGAGCCACTCCTACAGTAATCTTAACTATATCACCATGCTGTACATTCCTAGAGGCAATTATTGATGGATGTTAAGCATTTTTTTCCTTTTCTTTTGTTCTATTCCACAGCTTATGTTCATCTTTCCCTTTTACACTTCTCCTTCTTTTGTTTTGTCTTTTTCTCTGATTCCCATCCAAGTTATAGTTTAACATTGTCCATGTTTCCTTATGTATTGCTTAGTGCCTGGTAGCCTGAGCATAGGGCTGTAGCTTTTGCTACACTTTGGGAATGACTTTGACCATATCTTGGGTGCAATTAGGGAAATGCATGGGAAATTATTGCTGGAAAAGTCTAGAAGAATTTTTATGGACTCAAGAGGCTCTATGTAGGTGGCCAGGCCTAACTCAAGGTTTTCATAATTACCCAAGTTTTGTAAGTCCTTTTCATATGCAAATGTTCAGAGATTTTTGTCCTTAATCAAAGGAGTGTGTGGGTGTTTCTATACTTCCTGTGCAAGATAATTATTTTTCATAAGCATTTATCATCATATTAAATAAATCATTTTTATCAACCCAAAGAAAATAGCAAATAACCAGGGAGAGAGCCTGCATTTCAAAGTTCAAGTGGTTAAAAAATTTTGAAGGCAAAGTTCTATTTTATTGATAGGAAATTGTTAAATTTGTTTCTCTGTAAGATCTAGTAATCTGTCCCCTTATGTGAAGAGAGACAAATATCTAATTAAATAACTATTGCTTGACATCAAACAATTGATCAAAAATTTCAGTGAAGACGGTTTTATGCTCAGCGTTGGTGTTGGATGGTGCCTGAATTTGAAACTCCCTTTCATATTAATTCATATTAATTCAATATGTCACTGATCTCTCTCTTTGATTCACACAAAGGAACAGAGATGATTCTTTTTTGTGGGACCTCAAAAGCAAAAGCTGAACTGACAGAAGCAGAGGAAATGAAATAAGATTCATTAGGTCTTTTTGAAAGCATGTGATGTGGGTGTACTTTCTTCTGACTAAATTGATAATTTATTTGCTTTTGAAGTATGAAAGGGGAAAACAGTTACCTGAAAGATGCCCCAAACCCTGGAGCAAGGACAGCCTGCCTTCAGGAGTTCTCAGTTCCTTGTGGACTGTTTGCTTTTGTGAACCGCTTCTCCAGAAAAAACATGAAAATGCAAATGTGTCCGAAAAATTAAGTTGTTTTTCATGCTCTGAAAAGTGAACTGGTATGAGTAAACACTCTCTGGGTTTAGCCCTTCCTTCCTTCCTTCCTTCCTTTTTTCCTTCCTTCCTTCCTTTCTTTCTAGATTTTATTTATTTATTTGAGAGAGAGTGAGAACACGAGTTGAGGGAAAGGGCAGAAGGAGAAGCAGACTCCCCGCTGAGCAGGGAGCCCGATGCTACGAGGCTCCATCTCCGGACCCTGAGATCATAACCTGAACCAAAGGCAGGCACTTAACTGACTGAGCCACCCAGGTGCCCTTGGGCTAGTTGTTTCTGTGTGAAAATTAAAGGAGTTGTAGACCATGAAAGCATGCCAGAAAGACCTGCTGGGAAAGAGCTAGATGCAGTGATAAACTATTTCAAAAGAGCTACAAGATAGTAAGAAAATGATAAAAGATACAAATGACAGAATTCAAGAAAGAACCAGAATTAAAAGGAGAAAAATCATTTTAGAAAAGAAGCCAAACCAGAAGGAACAGTAGAGCAGACATAATAGAAGGTAAAAAGAATTATAACTTAAATATCAAAAAGAAATGAAGAAATAAAAAGGATTTGAGAGACATGACAAATAGAGATGATAAGAAAGGTCTGTATTATGGATAACTGGAGCCCGTGGAGAGGAAGAAGAGCAAAGAAATGGAAGCAAACATGTGTTAGAACTGAAAATCAAGAAAAATTACCTGAAATATTTTCTGGAGTGTTTTCCCCACAGATTGAAAGAGCACAGCATGTACCTAAGAATACTCACTCAGAACTGCCAACACCAGCACATTTTCTAGAAAAATTTCTGGACTTTAAAGAGACAGAAAACTTTTCTTAGAGCAGTAAGGCACAAAAACATGTGACTCATGAAGGAAAGAAAGTCAGCTTATTATCAGAGTTTTGACAACAAAGCTTTATACCAGAGGAAAGTGGAATAATATATTTAAGATGCTCAAGGAAAGAAAATATGAGTGTTTATATCTAGTAAGATTGACACAAACTTGATCAAGAGGCAGAGGGGATGCTGTTCTCGTGCACACTTATTAGAGTATCTGCTGGAGATCGAGTTGATCCATTGAAGATTAGGGAGACATTGACACAAGACTGGTGGTGAGCATGAGATACATGGTTGTTTATAGAACTAAGACTTAATGGGGATTAAAAGAGGGAGATTATAACATGTAGAGGTAATGTGATCTACAGGATGGATCTGCAACAACCATTGAAAAGGAGAGGGGGGCGTCTGGGTGGTGCAGTTGGTTGAACATCCAAGTCTTGGTTTCAGCTCAGGTCATGATCTCATAGATCACGAGACGGAGCCCCCTATCCTCCACGCTCAGTAGGGAGTCGCTTGAATTCTTTCCAGTCTCTCCCTTTACCTCTGCCCTTCCCCCTACTCTCTCTTTCTCAAATAAATAAACTGATATTAAAAAAAAGAGGAAAGAATTAAGTCCACCTAAGGAAAAAAGTTTTAACTATTTTCTCTAATCATAATTTGTGCTGCTTTATTATTATTATTCTGAGACTATTGTACTATTAATTATAGATTAGAGAAAACAATGGGATAGTCTCTTTATATCCCCTTGATAGATGGATTGTCCTTGAGACACAGAAATCTTACTATAGAAGAAAGGAAATGCCATCCTCTAGAAACAATGAATGGCTCTAGTACTCAGATTATGGTCTTGAAATACTATGTTTTGTTAAAAGAAACTGGGGCTTCTTGGCAAAATGGCTGATTCTAGGTCGGGAGTAGGAAAGTAGAGAGGAACTGGGACATCTTGACCTACCACGAAGCAAGGAGGCTTTCAAAGGGTACCAGAGGTACGGAGAAGAGGCTCAGCAGCCATTTTGAAGAGGCTTCCACAGGTCAAAGGTGAAACAATTTGAGCCTTAATGAGAATAATGTTTAAATATGTTTAAATCTAATATCTCATGACGATAACTAAAAAGAAAACTAGTTGCTCCCCTTTTGAGGATGACAGAGCCAATTTATCATTGTGAAAACTGAATAAAAACAAAGAATTGATTGTCTATTCTGCCTATCTTTTATTCCCTTGTAACTGGGTAACCAAAATGACAGATGAGCGGAAACATTTTTTTATAAAATTATTCCAGCCAACCAATGAAAATAATGTGATAAAATTAGAATACCACCATCCTATCTATCTCAAATGAATTCATGAACCTAGGCTCAGAGCACAAACCACTGCCAACATTTTTTAAAATGAGTGAAAAGCAGACGTCACATACCTCTTGGTGCAGGAACATACCACTGCTTCGTTTCACCAAAAGAATGGAACCTGTGTGTCACCAATCCTCTGGATCCAGTGACCAATGTGCAGGAAATGCGGAGGTTGGAGCAACACGCCGGCCTGTACTATGAGCATGCAGTCATCCAAGTCTAGATCAGAGGAAACTCCATGGGTAAAAGAATGTAGGTTCTTTTACAGATATGCTGTAAGGGAGAGAAAGGGACAGAGTGGGGGTATACCAAGTTAAAAACAGGGGGGCAAACTAAACTGTGCACCTCTGAGTGATAAAACCATGGCATAACTCAAGAAGGTGGTTATGTGGAGGCTATGATTTATATGAAGCACATGGAGGATAGTTCACCAATTTGTTCTATCATTAACACATTACTATCCTTGCTTTATCACATACATGGCCATTCATCTATCCCTCCTTCCATCCATCAGTCCATCTTATTTTTTGATGCATTTCAACGTAAATTTCAGACATTTTTAAATTTCCTTTTCAGTATTTCTGTACTTCAATATCATTAGCTGGAGTTTAATATTTACTTACAGTGTCTTTTGATGTAAAATTTACATAAAATGAAGTCCACAAACTTCAGTTTTTAATTTTTTTAAGATTTTATTTATTTGACAGAGAGAAACACAGCCAGAGAGGGAACACAAGCAGGGAGAGTGAGAGAGGGAGAAGCAGGCTTCCCACAGAGCATGGAGCCCGATGTGGGACTTGATCCCGGGTCTCTGGGATCATGACCTGAGCCGAAGGCAGTCGCTTAACCAACTGAGCCACCCAGGCGCCCCACAAATTTGAGTTTTAACTAATACATTCACCCATGTAACCCAGACTCCTATCAAATGCAGTATACATGGGGGCTAAAATGTACAAAATTCCAGTTAGAAAATAAGTCATGAAGATGCAAAGTACAGCATAAGTAAGATAATAATATTATAACAATGTTGCGTGGTGACAGATGGTAACTACATTAATCACGGTGAGCACTGCCTAATGTATAGATTACTGAATCACTATGTTGTGCCACTGGAACTAATATAACATTTTATATCAACTATACTTCAATAATGTTTTAAAAAGATATACATTATCATCATTCCAAATATTACTCTCATGTTCCTTCCAGTTCTCTAAATCTGAATATGTTTTTTTCTCAAATGATCAAATGCAAGAATGAAATTGATTTCCTTTTGAGTAAAATGAAAAAAATTGCATTTTTTTACCTTCTCTCTTAATCTCTCAGCATTGCCAATTTTTGTAAGTCTACTCTAGGAACCTCACTCTGGAGTCTTACTAATCATAGTACTAAAAGGCATGTAGAATGGGGGTTAAGATTCTGGAACTCGACTTCCAGGAATCACCCCTCTTCCCTTATGAACAGCATGACCTTGCTTACTTAACTCTTCTGCCTCAATTTCCTTCTTTGTAAGATGGAGATAATAGTAATATCTTTATCAAAGGATGGTTGTTAGGATTAAGTTATAGCAGGACCTGGCACACAGTAAACAAGAGAGAAGTGCTTGCTATATATGTCATTAAATTATCATTTTACTTTTGGTATTATTTCTTTCAAGAACTCCTTGAGGATTGCCTTCAGGTTTAAAATTACAAAAATTATATTCACAATGTTATTCATACTCAACTAGATTTGAGGGTTGTTTGGAAGCATCCAGTGGCCTAACCCTGGGTCGCCCATGTAATGTGGAATGATTTTTTCTAGAATCCTCCAGAGACCATCCATCTAGTATGGATCCCATGTGGTCTTGGGGAAGCCATGCACCTTCTCCCTTCAGTTTCTTCTGTGAGTTGTAAGGAATGCTATAGACTCACACAGAAGATTCATCAGACTCATCATAGGAACTGCTTGGTTAAAAATTAGATTAGTCATGTGAAAACCCGTGGAAGTCTCAGGGAAATCAATACTCTACAAATGCCTGTGACTGTTGCTGTTTATCATTCTCCAAGTGAGTCAGTCCTTTTCATGACACGGGCTCACCCCTGAGTCAGTCTGTAGAAGATCCCATTACCACTGTCTCCTTTTTCCTTCTTCCTTGAGTCATCCTCCTGCAAAAGGCCCCCTGTCTCTACTACCATGTTCCAGCCACCTCTCCTACACTAGCTCCAGCCCACTGAGGGGTCTCATAGAGTTTGGATTGATCTTTTCTCAGTGAGACAGCAGGAAGACTTGTATCAGTTTTTCAAAATACTTAGCTTTGCAGTTATGCAATTTAATGCCGCCATTTGGAATTCTGTTTGATTTTTACCTTGTGCATTTTTCGTTCTATATTTTGCTCCTCAAAACCTCTGAGGTTTACTGATAGGATGTGCAACAGATACTTTGTACCATCAAGATGGATTTTTTTGGATACTTTCTCTCAGATGAGAGAACCTACCTTCACAGTTGAAAAACACATCAAAACTGTCAATATCTATTGTCTCACTAATTAATAAATTAGATTGAATTTAACTTCTATTTTATATCTCATATGTTCTCTGCATGTCATGTTAAAATTTTCAAAGATTCAGTAGAATCTTATATATCCTATTACACTTAAATTCTAAAAAATATCTAGCATATGAATTAATGCCTAATATCAGAATACAGATTCATGGTAATTTTAGCAAACTGGAAGAGAGCAAGCCAATAAAGAAGGGACTCTCAAAAAACAGCTGGGATGGTTGTCAGTACAAAAGTTCAAGGATGTCATTTCTGTAGAAGGATTACACTTTTCCCTTCCTTTCTGTTGTTCCTCTCCAAACAGTCTATCCTTTGTCTCTCCTGTGTTCTTTATTACCATCTATACCCATGAGATACTTCAGGTTATAGTCTCGTGGCCAGCCACACTTATGTGAGAGAAAAGCAGCTGGATTGTCAACTATGCCTCCTAATCTTCTGCTCTCATGGGCTCACATACCATGGCCACGCATGTTTCTTGAAGCAGAGAGTAACTTATCCTTAAAGATATACAGAAAACTCATCTGCCCCCCCACTAGCTTTCATCTGGTCTATGAATTTCAGGGCACTTATGTTCTCATGGTCACCTCCAGAACTAATTTGTTCTTTTTTTTTTTTTTTTTTTAAGATTTCATTTATTTGACAGAGAGAAACACAGTTAGAGAGGGAACACAAGCAGGGGGAGTGAGAGAGGGAGAACCAGGCTTCCTGCTGAGCAGGGAGCCCAATGTGGGGCTCAAACCTGGGTCTCCGGGATCATGACCTGAGCTGAAGGCAGTCACTTAACCAACTGAGCCACCCAGGTGCCCCTAATTTTCTTTTGAACTATAGACTTCACTCAGGTTGCCCTATTGTCCAGACTCCCCTCTCTTTCTCCTTGACACTTGCCTAGACATGGAACAGAGGCTTTTTCTTTGCACATCCCAAAACACCTTATGCAAAAGGCATCTTGAGTAACAGATTGATCACTGCATGGCAAAGAACTTCAAAAAGTAGTTACCAGAGATTGTGTCCTTCATCAGTGGATCTGCACAGGAGTATCCTCCCTGCTGTCACACTATCCTTCTCTATCACTTCTCTTTCTATGCCTCCACTCAATCTCATCCCCCAGTTTCTCCTTTTGTCTTGGGCAGAAGAGTTTGGCTATCTCTTGGTTTCCCAGTTTTCTCCCAAGTTGTGATCCGTCTCACTTTGGGGCACCTAAATCAGTGTGTACTGCTACACTGTCAATGTTTCGGAACAGGATTGTTCCACTTCCATCAGGTCAGAAGTGATTATAGTTAAAAGTATTTTGAAGTAGTAGTGTTTCACTTTTTCCCTCTACCACTTAGTCTAAAACCCAGAAGTTGACAAAGATCATGTTGGAATTTTGCTAACATTTGATCTGTTCCTAGCTGATTCTTTTTCCAATTCTAAAGTAAAGCACTACCGAAGGCCTTGATTCTACTTTATGGTAATCGAAAAACACTAGATCAACCTCACATAATTATTGCTTTTTGTTATATAGGGTGTGTCCATGTCGTTATTTCTGCATATAACCCAATCACTCCTTTATATAATTGAGAGGTGACAGCTTGACTAGATAATACAGGTTTATTAAAATTGGCTTGGGCTGCTGGGTCTGGAATGAGGTGGAGTAGATGCACTTTTCCTGGTCTCTTTCTCTAACTACAGCTAAACACACTTGGAATTATTGAGCAGAAAATGATAAATGGTCTCTGAAGGCTAGACAGAAGAAGCACATTGTGGGAAAGTTTAAGACCTGAGGAGCAGCATGGTGATCTCGTTGGGTTCTCTTGTCTCCCATATATCCCCAGACCAGAAAGGCTGGCAATCTCGAACCACCAATAGGTAGAGACAGAAGAATCCAAGAAAAGCCTGCTCTCTTTTGCCAGATGACCAGGAGAAGCCCAAAGAAACTCAGTGGGGAGCTGCAAACTCTGTTTTATATCTTGGGCCAGCAGGTCTTATCTGCTGCTAACAGTGGAACCAGCAAAATCCTGGGCCATCACAGATGCTGCTCCACAACTAGGACTCAGGCAGGCAGTCCAATCTGAACACTGTGGCAGGTGCGGTAAAGCCCTGTGTCTTTCTGCTCTCTACCCTCTCGCAAAAGGAGATGCAAACTCAGTGGTTTCTGCTCCATCTTCCTCCCCCAGAAGATGACCCAGTGACAGCAGGTGACTGAAGGGAGAGCTTTCTGCCCCCGCAGATGGTACCATTGGGAACTGAATAGGAACCCTGGCAGCACCAGAAGAATGAAGCAGACCAGAACAGCTCTGCAAGCACTCTGAAAACTAAACTCTCATTGGAACTAAAGCCCACAAAGTAGGCTAGAACTTATAGGCTAAACCTGAACAGAGTGACAGCCTGCTGAAAGAGAAGGTTTAGATAGGATTAGGAATCTCCTATCATAATAATCAAATGTCCAGTGATAAAAGAAGTTACTCACCATACCAAGAACCAGGAAAACTGCAATTTGAATGAGAAAAGACAATCAAGTGAAGCTAATACGAGATAAGTCAGATTTGGAGTTATATGACATGGATTTTATAGTTTGTTTTTCTAGAGAGGTGGGGAGGAGAGGAGGGAAAGGGAGAGATAGAGAGAATCCCAAGCAGGCTCCATGGCCAGCACAGAGCCCGATGACCCTGATATCATGACCTGAGCTGAAATCAAGAGTTGGATGTTTAACCGACTGAACCACCCAGGCGCCTCTCTATGACACGGATTTCAAAGTAGCCATCATAAAGATGCTTCAGCAACCCACTACAAGTTCTCTTGAAACAAGGGAGAAAATAGAAAACATCAGCCCAATAATATAAGTTATAAGAAAAAACCAAAGGGAAATCATAGAATTGAAAAATTCAATAACTGAAATAAAAGCTCACAGAAAACACTCCACTCCTCAATGGGAGTTCAGTTCAGAAGACTGAACCAGTGAACTCCAAGACAGATCAGTAGAATTCATTCAGTCTGAGCAACAGAAAGGAAATGAGCAGGGCCTCGGGGGTTGGGGGCCACTGACAAAAGAGCTAACATTCCTATCATCAGAGTTGCAGAAGGAAAAGAGCAACTCAATGATGCTGAAAGAGTATTTGAAGAATTCAAATGGCTCAAAACTTCTTAAACTTGGTGAAAGACATAGACTTACAAATTCGGGAAGTGAGCGAACCCCAAATAAGCCAAAAAAGAAATCTGCACCAACTTCTGAAATCTGCCCACTTTGAAAAACTAAGAGAAAAAAGATCTGTATAGTAGCCAAAGAGAAGAAACATAATACCTATAGAAGAGTACCAACTTAAGTAACAGTAGATTTCTCCTCTGAAACTATGAGTTTCAAGGGGAGGCAGCCCAGCATTTTTCAAGTGCTGAGAGAAAGGAATTGCCAAGCCCAAATCCTGTATTGAGACTGATTACCCTTCAGGAATGAAGGGGAAATAAAGACATTCTCAAACAGAGGAAAACTAAGAGAGCTTGTTGCTACCACATTGATCTTTAAAGAAGACAAAGAGAAAGCTCTAGACAAAAACCACACATGATAATAGAAGAAGGCTGGGCCCTTCACAAAGGATAGAAGAACAACAAAATGGGTAAAAATACATGTGAATGTAATAGAATACATTATAATACACCATCTGAGGTGGTACCCAATATATAGAGGAAATAGTATTTTCAAATGGGGGAGCAAAACAACCTAGATGGGCATATGTTTGTGATACTTCATGGGAATTAAAGCTACCTTCTGAACTGTGAGGATCTTTGAGTAAGAACTTTGGTTCTCAGCCACAAACTCAGCTGAATGATCAGGGATGGCTTTGCATCCCTTAGTTTCCCTCTGGTGTTTCTCAGAATACAAATTTGATGATCAGATGTGCTGATCTAGAGAAGAGAGAAAGAGCCCAGGGTTTTCAGCCAGGGATACTGGAAACCCTCGCAGTGACCGTATTTGACTCCACTCCCTTTGTGCTCGCTCATTCATTCATTGTGTCCCTGAGCCATCTGCCATCTCCGGAAAGTGAAATGCTCAACCTTCACCTCACCATGGGGTCAATGTGTCGCACCCTCCATTACCGGGGATGCTGGAGAAGTGGCCTAATGTATGAAGTGAGTTCCTTCCCCAAGACCCAGATTCCCAGGGCCCCTTCAGTTGCACAAAGAAGCCTGTTTGAATGGGCATTTAGTTGGGTTATCTCTAAAGGCTGGCTGTTGAAAGATTAATTTGGCCTTAGCCTAATAAAGAAACCAAGAGAACATTAATATAATGGGTGAAACATAAATATACTGTGTTCAAGAACAAGATCCTACACATAGACATTTGGGGCACATTTTGCATATGGTTATGCTGACCTGCTCAACGTGCCAATTAAGTTCTTAGACATTACTTACCATTTTAGTATGTCTGGGTGTGTTGAATCCCATGCAGTTTGTATCTGAGGAATCACCTGATCCTGGGCATGGCTAGCTGGCAGATCATTCATTCATTCATGCATTCAGCATTTAATCAATTAGTATGTGTGAGGTCCTCTGCTCTAGTTTGGAGCCAGATGTAAAGCCCTCTCCTCGTGGTCTTGACTCCCATCAGTATGCCAGCAGCAGGGGACGAACCCAGGCAGCTGTGGGCAGGAGCCCTCCCACTGCACAGAAGCTGATGTTCTCTGGCAAAGCCTAGGGTTGCTCTGTTGTCTCTTCAGGAATGCAGAGAACAAGGGGACCATGTGTCAGTGTTCAGGGTATAGTGTTCTTTTTCCTATCGATCATATCAATAATGATTTTGCTAATTTCATACTTTCTCCTAAATATCCCTTGAAAGTAGATGGGCTTTATCTCCTTCCCAGAGAATGGACATGACCTTGCTCAATTCATGCAGGAGGTCATGGGCAGCATGGGGACCCCAGGTACCAGGAAAGGAAGGCATCTCATGCACCCTTCCAGGCTGTGACTGTCTCCTCTCCTTTGAGACCTTCCTTTACTTCCTGGGTTGGTCCCGATTTCTCCCACCTCTTTCCTACAGAACCTACCCTCCAGTTCTATTTCAACAACTAGATTGTGGCCTCCTGGAGTCTCTCAAGCAGAGTGTAGCACCCAGTGGACTTCTGTGGCAATGCTTCCCTATCTTCGTCATCTCTGCTAACCTTTCACAATGTATCTGTCTCTTCTACGTCTCATCCTGTACAGAATGATACTCTCAAAACACATTCTGCTCTATTACAGTTAAGATGGGCTGTTCTTGGGACAAAGCCTCCTGCTTATGTCTCCTAATCTGAAGGGGGTGGTTTTCCCCCTTAGAATACCTAAGGGAAAGACAGAGTATTAAGATGCAACTGGAAAGCATGGTTTTATTTTTGTAAAATTAATTCTTATAAAAATTATGATGCATAGCAAAAATGTGTGTATGTACACACAGAAACATGTAAGTTATGAAGGTTAATAATAAAATGAATATCATTGGTGCTGATACTCAACTTCATAATGAAACAAAACCAACACTGGTGAAACTACCTTTGAATTTCTCCCTAATTTTATTCCTTTGCTTTCCCATCCTCACCTCGGGGAACTGCCAGCTGCAATTTTGTGTTTATCATTTCCTTACTTTTCTTTATAATCTTAGTAAGTAGCTGTATCCCACAAAGTAACATGTTCTTTACTTCTATATTTTTGGGCTTTAGGTAAATTATATCACACAGTAGATTTTTTTGTCTCTTGATTTTTTTCTTTTACTTAGCATTATATTTCTCAGATTTAAATGTTACCATGTGTAGCTGTAGCTCATTTCTTCTCTCTGCTGTGTAGCATTCCATTGTGTGACTATTCTGCAGGGTTTTGACCATTCTCCTATTGGTTGACACCGGTTGTTTCCAGTGTTTTCTTGAAGAAGCTGCTAGACATTCTTATCCATGTCTCTTGGTGCAGAGTTATGAGAGTTTCTCTAAGATACTTGGCTGTTCTTGGCTCAATTTACCCTCCCATCTAACTCTTGCTCTTCTGTTGCTTGGCTTTCTATCACTGGAGGTAAACTCCTTATGTTTCAGACTTTGTGTCAGCTGGGTTTGGCAAGGGGGAGGCCTTGGGAGGAGATTGGAGGGGACAAGGAAGAGAGAAACCAGGCATTTCTTCTCTCTGATTGCCGCAGTGTTTCTACGAGGGGCAGTGCCTGAGTGTCCTCCTGGACAGGCTGCTGTGGTTCTAGCTTCTGTTAGGTGACTATTGTCCATGTTTCTATAACATTGCTTCCTCCCATTGTCCCTCTTGCCTAAGTCATCCAATTTTTCCTATAAAGGGCCAGATAATAAATATTTTAGGCTTTGCTGGCCATACAGTCTCTGTTAGAACTAATCAACTCTGTGAATGAATGTGATTGTGTTCTAATAAAACTTTAGTTCCAAAAATTGGACAACACATATATAGATGATTTGATCATTATTTTATAAATTCCTGAGGCTCAGTTCACTTCCCTGGAGTTTTATTCTTTTTGTTTTTGTTTATTTGTTTTGTTTTGCTTGTTACACATCCCTTTAAAGGAATTAATATATTTTTTAAAGATTATATTTCTTTATCTGATGGGGGGAGGCACCAGTGCGGGGGATGGGCAGAGGAACAAGCAAACCCCACTGAGCCAGGACCCTGATGCAGGGTTCAATTCCAGGACTCTGAGATCATGACCTGAGCTGAAGACAGATGCTTAACAAACTGAGCCACCCAAGTGCCCTGATATTTTCTATTTATGTTACAAAATTAACCTTGGGTGAATGTCATCCAGCCCCTGAAGTTTCTTTCTTTCTTTTATTGTTTATCTATTTAAAAAAGTTTAATCCCAGTGTAGTTAACGTACAGTGTTACATTAGTTTCGGGGGTACAATACAGTGATTCAACACTTCCATATATTAGTGCTTGTCATGTGTACTCTTAATCTCATTCACCTATTTCACCCATCCTCCCACCCACCTCCCCTCTGGGAATCATCTGGTTTTTTATAATTAAGAGTCTGTTTTGGGATTTCTTCCTTCCTTTCTTTTTTTCTTTCTTTTTTTCCTTTGTTCATTTATTTTCTTAAATTCCACATATGAACAAAATCATATGGTATTTGTCTTTCTGTGGCTTATTTTGCTGAGCATCTTACTTTTTAGCTCCATCCAGTTGTTGTAAATGGCAAGATTTTGTTCCTTCTTGTTCTTTTTATGGTTGAATAATATTCCATTGTGTGTGTGTATGTATGTGTGTGTGTGTGTGTGTGTGTGTGTGTGTATATATGCACATCTTCTTTATCCATTCATCTATAGATGGACATGGGCTGCTGCCATAATTTGGCCATTATAAATAGTACTGCTAGGGGAGCATGTATCCTTTTGAATTCGTGCTTTTGTATTTTTTGGGTAAATAGCCAATAGCACAATTACTGGAGGGTAGGGAAGTTCTGTTTTTAACTTTTGAAGACCCTCCAGACTGTCTTCCGCAGTGGCTGCTCCAGTTTGCATTTCCACCAACAGTGAATGAGTGTTCCCCTTTCGCCACATCCTTGCCAACACTCGTTGTCTCTTCAGTTTTTGATTTTAGCCATTCTGACAGTTGTGAGCTGATATCTCATTACAGTTTTGATTTGCACGATGATGAGTGATGTTGAGCATCTTTTGTTTTCTCTGTTTTTAAGGTTGGATAATTTTTATTGATTGGTCTTCAAGTTTGCTAACACTTTCTTCTACTGAGCCCAGCCAGTGAAATTTTCATTTCAGTTCTTGTTCTTTTCAATTCTTCAATTTCCATTTAAAGCTTTATGCATTGTTTTATTGCTGACATCCCCTGTGTGTTCACTCAATGGGACCATATGTCCCAGTAAGTCCTGGAACATACTTATAGCTGCCTAAAGTTCTCTGCTAAATCAAAAATCTATGCCACTCCAGGGTCACACTTTACTGTTCCTTTGCATGTCTAACACTTTTAAATTGTGTACTGAAAACTGTTCTGGATATATTTTGGAGGACCTGGATTTTGTTATCTTTATCTGAAGGGTAATGATTTTTATTCTAGCAGGCAGTTCCGTTATTGGCGGCTCACCTTGAATTTGTGCAGAATGAGTTTTATGCTTTGTTAGGATAGATCCACGCAAAGCCCATACCTGTGGCAAGCCCACCCACAGCCCCTCAAGCTTGGCAGGACTCAAACTCCAAAACTATGCCTCCCTCGCAGACCTTGTCAAGGCTGCTGAACCATCTTTTTATTTCTACTGTTTATATGTTCTTGGTACTAATCTTTTGTTCCTCGGACGTGTTACAAATACATCCTCTCAGATTATGACTTGCCTTTTCATTTCCTTTATGGTATCTTGGTGGATGGATTAGCTATTAATTAACTGATTAAATTAAATTATTAATTTTAATGCAGTAAAAATGTTCAGATTTAAAAAAAAAATGTTAGCCCTTTCCTCATCTTCTTTAAAGAATATTTTTTCTACCCCGAAGTCGTTAAGATAACCATTTCTAAAAATGTGTTTGCCTTTTTTTTAATTTTTATTTTTTTTCAGTGCCTTTCCCAGTTAAGCCTTTAAGGCATCTGGAATTGATTTTTATACCTGGTGTGAAATGTGAACCCAATTTTTAAAAAAAGATTTATTTACTTACTTATTTGAGAAAGAGAGAGAGAGAGAGTACGGGGAGGGGGCATAGGGAAAGGGAGAGTGAGAATCTCCAATGAGTGTGGAGCCTAACAGAAGCGGGGCTTGATCCCAAGACCTTGAGGTCATGATCTGGGCTAAAATCAAGAGTCAACATTTAACCAATTGTGGCACCCAGGCTTCCAGTGGTAGGAATCCAATTTAACTGTTCCATGTGGATAACCCATTGTCTTAGCACCATTATAGTCTGGTTTTTTCCCTTTGTGATATATAATGTCGCTTTTGAGATATATTACATTTCTATATAGGCATGTCATAGTTTCAGATTGTCTTTATTCTTTCCACTAGTTACTTTGTCTATCTGTGTGCCAATAAACATGACCTTAATTACTATAATTTTCCAAGTGTTGGTGCCTGGTGAGAAAGTCTCCTTATTATTATTTCCTTTCAAGAGTGTTTTGGCTATTTTTTGATCTTTGCTTTTGCATATACATATTTTAGAGTCAGCTTATCATATTCTTATTTATTGGGGACCTATTATGTTTTCAGCTAAAGAAAAGGAGTTTAAGAATAGGAGTTATGGCTTTTGTTTATAGAGAGCTTACATTCAAATTGCAGAGAGAATGAATAGGCATGAAACCATGAAGAGGGAAGATGCACGCAAAGCACATGGTTGAGTAAACTAAGTTAGCAGATAGGGGAAACCCTGAACACTGTAAGACGGAGAAGGTAGAAGAGGTCAGGGTCATCCAAGACAGGGTGATGGGTCTGAGGAGGAGAGATAAAGGGGAGGTATGTTCAGAGGTGATAGAAATAAAACTTAGCTGCGTGTTAATAATCGGTTTACAAAATGCTTTCACAACTATTATTTCACTCAGTCCTCAAAGAATAGTATCAGGTAGGACAGGTAATATTCGTATTTTAAGAGACATACAGGTAACATGATTTGCTGAAGATTCCTGTTTGCAAATGCAAAGCAGGGACCTCAGATCTTCTGCTTCTAAACCAGGGTGCTTTCTATATTGCCTTCCCTTATTACTCCATTTATGAGAATGGTTTCTGGAGAAGGCCAAGAGACCTGGAATTGGTGGTCTGTGTTACACACATGCCTTCTTCCTTACTCAGAATATGTCAGGAAGCAGGACAAGCTGCTTGGTCTGAGATCTCGTGTAAGGTTTTTAGCATCTGAGCCCACTCAGTGGGGGCCCTGCAGAGGAGATTGGGGGGAGCCAACAAAGTAAGGGTGGCAAATAAGAATCACACAGTCTTCTAAAGATCTCATGTACCTCTTAAGAAATTAAATTTAATATAGGATCCGTTATGTTAACACAGTGGCTTTATTACAGCAGGCGTGCTGTTTTTCCTTAAAAAGAATGTCACAAAGTAATTATATATTTTTATCAGGCAAAATGTGGGGTTACTATAATTCAGTCTCTGCTTACATCTGCACAGCATCATTCTGAGCACAGAACTAAGCTCCAACGCAAAAGAGCTGAAGCTGGCAAGGTTTCTCCAGGTGTCTCTTGTTTTTTTCAAAGTTCACTGTACGTCACCTCACTTTACCAAAAGACCTACATCAGTACCTGTTTTTGCCAACCTAAGAAACTGAAGAAGATTTTCACTCTCATGAGAAAAAGCAGAAAGCAAAAACAGCGTACAGGGTCGTGTTGCTGTGAGTCCTTATAAGGCGGCATGCAGCCCCACGCAGCCCCACGCAGCCCCACGCAGCTCCTTCTCCCGGAAGCACACTGAGCTTGAACTGGATCCATGAGCGTGTGTGCTTTATCTCGATTTATTTTGTGCGTCTGTTACACAGTGGTGTACAGTGGTGGGCTTTCCAGGGGTCACTGCCATAGGGTGGGAGGTGGGTGGCACAATTAAAGAGAAAATGTCACTTTTAGTCCACCCACTTATAGCTGAAAGCACCCCAATTCGGCAAGTATTTACTGAGTGCCTACGAAATACAAACCAGCAAACTTTTCTTGAATGCCTACATAGTGTCTCATTATGGGAAATATGGCTTTATCCCAGGACATGTAGGGTCTGTTGGAGATGATTTAATTGGGAATTCTTAATTGGGGTCTTTAGGTATTTCATGAGCTATGCGAAGTTTATGCAGTATTTTATGCAAATGTGTCTAAGTATGTCTAAGTATGTATGCACACACTCACATACACATGCATTTTAGAGTCTCAAAGGGGCCTATAGCTCCCCACAAAAGCTTCAAAATGACTGTCACTGTTCTCTCCTCTGCTACTATTGTTTGTTCTAAGTGATCCTGAACCATTTTTGACCGTTTCTGAGAGAGGTCTGAGAGAGACTGAAGAGAATGCAATTTCCAGGTTTGACCACATACCTGAGCCCCCTTAATCTGCTCCACCAGAGATAGCACATTTGGCCCAACAGTTGCCTTGAGGATACTACGTGGTTGAATTTGCAAAAGTCTCCTTTCATCCTCCAGGATTTACTTCCTGCAGGAGCCAGACTGGTGAATTAGAGGAAGACCTGATGGGGACCATCCTTTCTGTATCCTTTTGCTCTTTAAGGGTGACACTAATTTTTGCCATTTCCCCTGGGTGCCATATTGATTTGGATTTATTATCTTGGCTTGTTTGTAAGCCAAAGGTATGAGGATCAGTTTCAGAGTTTCTGCTGTCCCTCCCCCCACCATTATGGCTCTTAGCCATTGACATGGAGGTTCCACCGGTTACACATTTGGGGATCCAAGAAATGTCTGCTACGTGGGTTGCAGACACAGTAGGCATTCTGTGAGCAGTGCCTGGGCCAGGATTCTAGTCATTACTAAAGTCCCATATGGCCCCACTGAAATGGCGGGGGGGCTTGGTGCTGTTTTCGGTCTCTGGAAATTAATGCAAAAAGTTCAGACCCTTTGTCCAACAGTCGGTTTAAGTAGTCCCCTTTCTTCAATGTGTGGTCACCTAAGTAATGGTTACAAGCTGATTTGTGGAGGAAAAAGAGGGAAACATTAAGAGGAACGCTTGCCATGGTGTTATAGGATCTTTCCACTTGGAGGTCTGACTTCTCCTTCAGGGAATAACTTCTGTGTCTAAAACTGGCTTAGGTTCAGAAACTGGGCAAGAGACCTTAATACATTTGGGGGGCAATGGCCCTCAACCTCCTCATTATCTAGACTTGATTTCTTTTGATTTTGCAGTTTGAGTAATGCTCTTGTTGGCATCCCACTTATTAGTCCCTAAGGATCTTGTGTTCTAGAACCATCTCCATCACTGTGTCTTAGGCCCATGGGCTGCCTTCACAACCTTGCCACTCACTGTGATGCTTCTGTCCAGCTGCCCTCTGATGGATAAGGATTGTCACCTGACATCTTTTGGGCAGTGGCAAGGCAGGGCTCTGGGGGTGGGTCCTTTGAGCCTCAGACTCACTGCTATCAATAAATTCAGTTTTGCAATGGCATCTCTACTATTGGCCCAGGACCAAGATGGCAGCCACCACTAAACTTCTTAGCTTTGGTAAGCAGTATCTCCTCTGGTGGGTTTTCTGGCCTCACACGGTGTATTCACGACACTACCACCCACGCTGGATTTCTCATTCTTCCATCATCTGCCATGGCAATTCTGGAATTTCTACTTCCCTTAGTGTGGTCCATTGCCTTTTCTCTGCTTCTAGGAATCATCCTAGTAAAGTGCCTGCACCACCTCCTGGGATCCTTGCCAGGCTGTTCTATCATATATCCCAGGAGAGTGCTCCCAAAGTAATAAACCCTCCATTATGCCCTTCTTGATGGAGCTCCCTCAGGAGCCAGGCATGTGTACCCTCCTCACTCCAGCCTCCACATGCTGGCGAGGTCCATCCTGCCTCTCTTTTGTGCTGTGGTCTCCTCCCTCCCTGCTGGGCCACCGGCTCAGATCCTCTTCCCTGCTGGCGTGCCTCGACTTTCACACTAGCCACCCACTTTCATTATCCTTATTGCTACCATGTTGCCCATATTTCTCCAATGCATGGTACATAAGCCAATGCCATTCGTTCTGTGAGTATACCCTCCTAGGTCACCACTGGTAAGAACTTTCTACCCAGTGCCACACAGTCCCGCCAGCGATGGGGCCTCACTGCCAACTGGGAGATCCAACTCCAAGTCGTGACCAAATGTCTGCTTTCTCAGATGACACCTGGTGCCAGGTGAAGATGAGCGTGCAAGAGCGTTATTAGGAGTTGTTCTTAGATCCTGTGGATGCCGTGGAAGGGAAGGGAAATTGAGCTGAGCTGAAGTCTCAGTAGTGGCCTCAGCTGACCCAGGAGGAGTTCAGAGCTGGTGTGGCCTGACCCTTTAGGACTGTCCCAAGTTGGGGCAAGAGGGCTGAGTCTTTGGGCCCCCATGTCAAAGAGTCATTGGGTGCAGGATGCTTTGATAAGGGGCCTTGACTTTTGCAATGTGGTTGTCATGAGCTGAGGTGATTTGTGTGGGGGTTGACAGCAGAGGGTTTTTTGCTGGCAGCACTCCTAGGAGCTGGGGGAGACTTTTATCCCAGAAGGGAGATCAGTGTGGGATGTCACAGTATCTAGTACAACCAGTAGTTAGGATTTTAAAAGTCTCGAATGTGACACTCCTGATCCCATCTGCCTTTGTTCATGAAGTAGATGTGACTGTCTCAATAGTAAAGAGTAAATTGTAAATTTAAAGACTAAATTTGAACTAGAATGCCAACCCCTGCCTTGCTTGCCTTCTGTTGATTGAGGATCTCATTAGCCATGAAACAATATATTTGAAAGTAATTCTGATTTTAAAGCTTCAGCCAGCCTAGCGCAGTTTGCATGGTAACACGTGTTGTAAGTGATAGGTGGTGGAAAGATCTCCCTCTGCCAAAAGAGCTTCCCTGCTCTTAAAAAGTTCATGTCACTAGAAGTCTTTTCGGAATGCTACAGCTTTGGGAAAGAAGGCATGTTAAGTTGCTGTCACTCGTTCACACCCTAGGACAACAGAGGAGCCTCCAGATGCGAAGAGAGGGGTCCCAGGAGGGCTCTAGGTGCGTGTTGAAAGTATACTGACCCACCCTGGCTTTGTGCTGGCGCTTGCCTCACTGGCTAGGTTCAGTAGGACCAGCTCACAGGTCTGCTCTGATGGGAGCTCAGAGCTCTCCCATGGCAGCAAAGGAGCATGCTTGTGTTTCTAGTCAGATCCCAAATCATCGAATGTTTTGCTCAAGTCCTACTGAATTGCACAGAAACCTGAGTTCCTCCGTGTACTCCAGACCTGGGTCCCACCCGCCGTGGGAGGAACCCGCCACCATCCTTAGTCTACTCAGTAGAAATTGAGTGGATAAAGGGAACTGATAAAAGCCAGTTTCCACATCTGCCTCATTCATCATTTCTAGTGTTTTAGATTACAGCAGGGGCCCTCCACTCAATCACTCCTCATCTCCTGGCAGGAGGTAATGATGACACCTATTTTGGGCAAAGTGGATAATGATAAAATCCTCTCTGCCCACAAAGTGCCTTTCACCACATTACTCTCTGCTCGCAGAGCTCAGCTAAAACACAGTCCGCGTCCCATCCAGTCGGCACCGAAGCAGGCTGGGAGAGGGTGCGTAGAGATATTTGGGGGGGAGTCAGCAGACACCCACACGCCGGTCTGACACCTGAGGAAGGAGGCACGGGAGGGCGCCGGGCTGGGTGAGGCGTCTTAGACCCCAGCACAGTTTCTGCAGAGGTGCAGCCTGGCCAGTGGGGAGTCCTCCAGATGTTACCTGTCAGAGGGGTCCCTGGTCTTGCTGGAAAGACCTCCCATCATCTCCACACTGTGCTTGGCCATTGGCTGGGGCTGAGGGTCCCTTGTTAACCCATAGCAGGAAGCCCAGACTGTGCATTTCCATGGCTGCCAGTGCCCATTCCTTGCCCTGCACAAATCTCTTCACAGCTCAGGGAACTTCTTCCTAGTTCCCATTGGCCTCTCTTTTCGGGGGGAACCTAGAAGAGGTTAATGGGGTGAACAGTGACCCACTGTTGTGGCTGGTCTTGGTGCTCTCCCTCCTCCCCTCTCCCCCTTGGGAGTTCCCCTCACCTTGGCTGAGCCCTTGGTTACTGTTCCCTTCTCAGTCTGGAGTTCCCATGTATGTCTGCTTACAGTGACAAGGAGATAAGGGAGTACCAGCAGGCGCTGCCCCCAGCCCGGCTCTAGAACCTTTGCATTTCTCACCTCAGGCCACTTCTTTGCGAGCGCTGCTCTTGACCCTGTGGGGAAGACTTCCCTTCCCTGGCGGCTTTCAAGGCCAACTCTGAATGTGGCCACAACGCAGCTGTTGTCCATTTCAGCTTGTATCCACACACAGCTTATGCCCGACATTAAAAAAAAAAAAAATTGAGCTACAGTTCACATGCTGTGCAGATTTGTAAGTCATCTGTAAACCAAACTTGGGCCTTCTGCTCTTTGCATCGGGCCATAGGTGCAAGCCCGGAGAGAGACCCTGGTGCAGGTGTGGTGGGCAGTCTGGGGTCTGAGCTACCTGCAGCTTTCTTGTCCTCTGGTCCTGCTCAGGCTTACTTGCAGATGCACCGTGTCAGTCTCAGGATGGACTGCTGCTTGGCCTATCCCCCTCTATGACTTGGCAGGTCCCACAGAACCCAGCTCTTCAGAGACAGCTGTATGTTTGCTTGATTACCTCTAGGCCAAGCATTGTGTTTCTCTCAGGGCCCCATCAGGAATTGTTTTCTGGAAGGCATAACAACCCTCTGCTGCAGATGGCATGGCCTTGTTCCAGAATCCCGGGGGCCTGTATTGTGTTCTCCTGCTGGGGCTTGCCAGAAGCTCCACAATGCATCCTGTTTCCTACTGCTGACACCCCCAACACGACGGGGTCTGACGGAGAGCACGGCCCACGTAGCTGGACAGGCCTGCTGTATCAGCTGCGTAGGGCCTTCCTGCTTTGGGTGCCCCCCAGCCTTCCATGTTACCTGGTCTGGGCTGGAGCAGAACTCCTGAGTGTGGAAGGCGTTGCTTCCAGAACCCGAAGAGGTCTACCAGGCACCATATTTCCTCCTTTGTGGTATGGAATGTAAGATACAGCCAGTTGTTGTTGTTGTTGTTGTTGTTATTGTTATTTTGGTTTAGAAGGGATATTCTGATACCCCTGACCACTGAACCTCTGCAAGCTTCACTCGCAGGTCCCGCCCCTTCACAGGGCTCATCTCCCACCCCCTGCCACACATGTGCTTCACCACGGCCTCCAGCATTCTCGCTACCTTTTGCTTCTCCTATCTTTAATGGAATGGATCTGTGTGAGGTTCTGCACAATGTCCAGGAGGCCAGGCTGTAGCATGACAGAGGGCAGGAGAAATTAACATAACCCCGAGGCAATTTTGTAAATGAAGTTGTTATTGGTCCCCATGTGAATGCAGAATGGAAAAGACTGTGCTTGCCAAATCAAGTATGTATTCTGTACTCGAGGTCTAGTTAGTCTACTCTAGCATTAATACTGTGCCCAGCGGAGCAGCTACTCTGACTACTACTTGGGTGAGCTTGTAGTCTGTAGGCTTCCTTTAGGATCCATTTGGTTTCTGCAGGGACCAGCCTGGTGAATTAAATGGGAATATGGTAGGTCTTATATTCTGTTGGTCTCTAATGATGGCACTAATCTTCAGTTTCTCCCAAGAGATTGTTTGTTTTTAAGATTTTATTTATTCACTTGAGAGAGAGACAGCGAGCGAGAGAGAGAGAACGAGCACAAGCAGGAGGAGAGGCAGAAGGAGAGGGAGAAGCAGACTCCCCATTGAGCTGGGAGCCTGACATGGATGGGGCTCAATCCCAGGACACTGAGATCATGACCTGAGCCAAAGGCAGGCACTTAACCATCTGAGCCACACAGATGACCCCACGTGATATTGATATTGTTTTTGATTTACTAACTTGGCTTGTGGGGGTTCAGTTTTAGAGTTTCCACTTGGTCTTTTCCGCTATGATAGCTGTTACCCCCACAGGCCAAGGACCCAATGTGGGATTTACTCCAACTGCCAAGTCTATCAATTCCCGTTGTACATTCAGAGACTGGGGGAATGATCACTGGGTGATCCATGGACCCATTGGGCTCACTGTGAGCCAGACTACAGCCAAGACTCTATTTACTATCAGATCCTCCTGGGGTTTACGATGATGCCCTGGTCTCTAGGTATCAATGTTAAGTCAGATTCTATGTCAAATCATTCTTAAAAGGTCTGGGAGTTTCCTTACCTCTGCTTAATAATCACATGAGTGACTGGCCCTTGGAGTCCCTTGGAGAAGGACTGGGGATCATCATAGCATGTACCTGTCATGCAGTTACGAGGCCTACCGCTCTGTCCACCTCACCTGTGTTAGGCAGTAGGTTTCAGATCTAAAATGCACCTTGAGTCTGGGAACCAAGAAGGGAAAGTGGCTTTTTATTGAGGTAACCACCTTCAGCCTCTTGTTCCTACATTTTTGCTTTTTTTTTTTTTACACTTATAGATATTAAATTAAGTAACACTCTTGCTGCCTGCTGATCTATTTTACTCCATATATGCAATGTGCTATTAACCATCTCCAGACTCTATGTGTCAGGGCCCCTTAAGTACCCCAAGGCCTCTATGATTTTGGGCCCCATTTTTTCCGTAGAGACCAGTGAAGCCAGCTCCATGATCGTGACTGCTCTCATGGGCTTGGCTGCAGAGGAGAGCTGCCACTCAGTCCCTCAGTCATGCCAGGTGGTTGGGGGAGTCCTCAAGCCAGAGCTGCCTGATGGTAGAGTCTGTGTCTTGCTGGAATGAGCCTGCCTTTATTCCCCTGCTGTGCTCAGTCACTGGCGGGGAGCAGCCAACGGAAGCCTGGCACAAACGAGGTGACAGATCTAGAGAAGGAGCAGCTGGGGCCATCAGTCACTTACGGTCTCTGCTGCAGGGGATCAGAGCAGGGTTCTCCTGGGAGCAGCCCAGCCCCTCTCAGGGAACCGTCAGGAGTGGAGAAGGCCTCTAGATCATAACACGGTCACAGGAAGGAACAATTATACTGAAGTCACTGGGCATAGCCTCTGTTTTTTTTTTCCCCTAAAATATTTCTGGAAACTTCACTTTCAAACACTAATTCTCTGATGCCCAAGACTGTCTAATTTCAGAACGTTTTCATCACCCCAAAGAGAAACCCTCTGCCCGTTAACAGTCACTCCCCACTCTTCCCTCCCACCAGATCCCTGGCAACCATGAATCTACTTTCGGTCTCTATGGATTTGTCCATTCTGAATATTTTATATAAATGGGATTACATAATATATGGCCTCTTGTGTCTGCCTTCTTTCCGTTAACATCATATTTTCAAGGTTCATCCATGTTGCAGTGTATATCGGTACTTCCTTCCCAAGTTTAAATGATAATCCTTTGTGTGGACATCCAGGTTGGTTTCTCCATTTACCACCCGGGAGACATGTGGATTGTTTCCACTTTTTGACATTCATGAATAATGCTGCTCTGAGTATCTAGGTATGCTTTTTTCTGTGAATTTATATTTTCCGCTCTCTTGGGTATAAGAGTGGATTGAGGGGTGAGAGGGTAACTCTATGCTTAATTTTTTGAATAACTGCCAAACTCTTCTCCAAAGCATATGCCCAAAATTTTTATAGGCATTTTGGAAGATGCACAAGTGAAGATAATTCCTTATTCCAAAGAGCTTACAATTTACAGTAGATGGGGAGATGACATTAACATTCGTAGGTTGAAAGTATAATTATAATATAGCATATGATTAAGAGGCAAACCATGGAAATCTAAATTAACAGTGGATCTATGGTCATATGCTCTTAGAATTGGAAGAGAAGCGAGAGGCAGGGAATGATGAATGTGCGTTAGGTCATTAGAGCTATGCCCCCCAAAGCCTGCATTTCCACATCATCTTCAACAACACAGGATGGGATTACAGAGACGAAGAAGTAACAATTGCTTGAAACTCTGGAAAGTCTGCCCTGTGTCCTCTGTGTTCTTTGTTTTACATTATATTTAAAGGTAAGAATCTGATACGGTGACATAGTTTAGACCTATGTTTTAGATACTTTCTCCAAAAGCAAACATAAATTTGAGTAGAGCTATTTCCGTTCTCTGATCTTTTCTCCCTTGTGAAGTAGGGCATGCACTTGCTGGCTAACTGGTGGGGTCATGGTTGGGATTTGTGGCCAGCAGCAGCGGGACAGCACCTGCTTCACAGAGGAAATGAGCCCCAAACCCTGCCCTCAGGGCCATAGAAAGAAGCATGTTGGGGCATTTTCTATTTCAGGCTAAAACAATATTACAGCATTAGTGATCTCCCACATTTCTTCCTGCAATGGACTTCTTAATGGGTGGAGTCAATGAATTTCCATTTTCTACCCATTTGTCGTTCAGAGGCCATATAAATGATAGGATGCAAGTTAGTCCCACTCAGTTATCCCCAAGATACTTCTCCAGTAGAACTGGTATCACCTTTCAGCCTCTTCACTTTGATGTTCGTGGGTGATCTCCCACTCTCTGAACTTTGTCATTCCCTCTCAGCACCCAGAGCCACCACCCTCCTCGGGGAACCCAGCCACTGGCTATCCCAAAGCCCCAGCTCACCGCACACTCACCCGAAATGGCTCACCCACAGCGTCCTTCACAGAGAGATCTGTTTTGAGTTTATACACCCTTCTTTCTGAGCTTCCTCACCTTCTTACAAGGCCAGCATTCATTCTGAATGCTAAGTAACAAAACCGAGGAAGCTGGGGCAAGGGAAGATGTTTTAGTTTGTGTGCCGCAGAGCACGTGGTCTCCCTGTGTTGAAGGAGTTGAGACTTGATAATGGGCTGGTTCCTTCCACTTGTTCAAACTCTCATCTTTTAAGATTACAAAAAGCCCCATATTGCATGGTGAATCTGTCTTTATTTTCTCCATGACTAAACACTGCATTTCCTAGCACTTAACAAGTCATTGTTCTGAAAAATTGGTTTCAGATCAGACCCTGCTTCCTAATGAGGCAATGACTTAGTGGGTAATACATTTTTTTTTCTTGGACCGTAAACAGCAACCGATGTGAAAAAAAAAGCACAAAAGATGGATGAGAAATAAAATTATGCAATTGCTCCCTCCCAAAGGGGTCTGTGAGTAATGAAGGATTTTGGAAGACCCAGGTCTTTGATTGAAATTCTATTGATCAGCAAATGCTAATTAAGCAATTACTCTATGACTAGCCCTGGGCTTTGTTTGCTGAAGACCCAGGAAAATCAGAGTTGCTGTGATCTGGTGTGGGAGGCAAGATTTTAATCCTGTTATTTCTGGGCTTCCTTCCTATTTTGCTATCACATGAAATCTGAACCCTACTCTTGGAGATCTTCTCTAATCTGTGATTCACCTGCTCTTATAACTCTACTTTGTATTTTATTTCCCAGAAGGCACTCCTAAAATCCGTCTGGTCTTCTCATGGGCCATTTTCATTGACCTTCACTCATTTCATTGTAACTCCCTTATCCCAAACCCCAGACTTTTCACTTTTCAGAGTCTGAATCAGGTTCTACTTCTTTTGAAAGCTTCTCCAATCACTAGAGCATTAAAATTTTTTAAAACTTATTTATTTATTTTTCGAGTAATCTCTATGCCTGACATGGGCTTGAACTCACAGCCCCAAGATCGAGTCACATGCTCCGCCAGCTGAGCCAGCCAGGTGCCTCCCCCTCAATCACTATAGCATTTACTGATCATTTTACTCTATTTTGTCAACATTATAGCACAAATCTATGTTAAATACGTTGGTGCTCGCTTATAAATTATTTTGTATTGTTTAATAGTTCCAAGTGCCCAGTGAAAATTTCCTTCGGAGTTGAGAAAATATCTTATGTTGTTTTTCTCTCTCAGAGCACTTAACATCCAACCATCTCATCAACAATATTGATTCTGTATCAGGCCCAGTGCAAAGTACTGGAGATACAGTCAGTTGGGGCAAAGTTCCTGCCCACGTGGATCTTGCATTCTAGGTGGGGGAGGCAGACAATAAACAGACCAAACAAACGGGTAATCTAACAGAAGATAGTGGTAAGTGATGAGCATGTTGTTGAATGCATGTAAGTTCTGAGTAAATCACTCATTTGGAGAACAAGAGGGGACCCATGAGAAAATAGCATAGAAACAATCTCACACAAATTCTTTCTACATTTTATGGCAGATCTATGGTATCTTGGGCATCCAACTTTGTGATGCTTCAGTTTCTCCATTCAAAGATACCTATCACGTGACTTTTCCCCAAACCTAGCTATTGGAGAGCCGAATCAGGTCACGTCTCTAGGGTATGCTGATTCTTGAAGATGACCCCTGTGTTCATGTACCGCAATGTGTACACACATTTGCACGGAAGGGAATATCACTATTTCTTTGCACACCCCAGTGATTGCACTTGGTGACGCCTGACTCTCTGGTCTAGCACCATGTTGAAAAGCCTCGCCTCTGAGAACTCGTGTCTGTTGTGACTCACACTGGATTGCGGGGACTTCAGAATCACTCGTCCACTCCTTCACATTGTAGGTGGGGAAGTTGAGGCTCAAAATGTATACATGCCATGCTCCCCAAACCATATAGGCACTCATTGGCAGAATCAAAACTAGAACGTGAGCTTCAGCTACTTTCCTCCTGCCCCCACCTGGCTGTGATTTCACCATCTGGTCTGAAATGGCTCCTCCTTGACCCACAAGCTGCCAAAGCCAGTGGTAGAACCTATTGTATTTTCTGGTATGAGACTATTTTTCCACCAGATAGTTTGCTCAGAAAGCCCACCTTATTCAAGGTTTATTTGCATTTACTGTGTACTGTACTGCCTAGCATGTGGATGCATTCAGCAAGTGTTGGGTGAATGAAGGTATTGGTGAATAATTTAAATGCATCTTACTTTGGCAAGAAATACCTTTCTAAAAAGCGATATACAAAATGAACTTCAGCAAATAGAATATGACTTTATTTTTGATTATTATTGGAGGAGAGAGCTGACTATCCTTATTTTTTTGAAGATTTTATTTATTTATTTGAGAGAGAGAGAGAGCATGAACGGGGGAGGAGAGGCAGAGGGAGAAGCAGACTCCCTGCTGAGCAGAGAGCCTGGACGGGGGAGAGGGGTTGAGGGGGGAAAGGGGTGGTCCTCGATTCCAGGACCCTGGGATCATGACCTGAGCGAAGGCAGACCCTCAACCTACTGAGCCACCCAGGCACCCCTATCCTTATTTTTGATTTACTTTTGATTCAAGATTTTTTGATTCAACATTCTAGATTTTGATTCAACATTCTAAGCTTTAAGTTTTTCCCCTAGCTTAGCAACTTTGAAAAGCAGTTTATGGTGTGTAAACTAACACCATTACATACAATAAGAGCTACCATCTAAAATCACTGTGATTAATTTGTATGTTGAAGAATGATTTATTTTATCCCTTTTCTTAACCTATTATATGTCTTTTTACCACTCTTGAATTTCACATACTGAACTTTGGCACTAACATGTGTATGTGTTGCAGGAGGAGGGGGGAATATGTTGAGAACCAAAGTCAAGGAGTGGCCAAGAGTCAGGAAGAGGGAAGAAGTAGAAGCCACATCACAGAACAGTCTAATCAGTTTAAAAGCCTGGTGAGAGAGAGAGAGAGAGAGAGAGCCAGGACGTAGTCTGAGTCACATTGAAGAGAGCCTTGATTGCCAGAACAAGGACACTGCATGAATTTTGGTGAGTCTGAAGATCTTTAACAGAGTTTATAATAACCTTGACCTGCCCTCCACCGGTCTTTCTGGCCCCATTCCGTGCACATCTGCTCTTGCAGGCGCACAGCCACTGACATGGTGAGCTAGCTGCAGATTACAAAACACACCCCACTCCACAGCCTCTGTGTCGTCACCTTCTGATTTGTGATGAACTCTAACTTGTTCTTCAGGTTTCTCCTATCATTTCTTCCAGAAGTCTTCCCTGGCCCCTATTAATGGAGTTGGACCCTCATTCTGTGTGTCCCTCAGACCCCATGGTTACCTTGTCATCCCACCTATTCCTCTGAACTGTAATGTAATTTTCTGTAGCCACGTCCAGTCAGTAAGTTCCTCTAGGACGGACTGTGACACGCTAGCCACTGCATTCCCATTGCCTGGCCAATACGGCATAAGCATCTGATGCATGAATGAAAGAAAGAATGAGCAAACCAATGCAGGAATGGAAGCACGTACTTGATGCTGACTTTAAGGACGTTGCTGGCAAGGCAAAGGGAGAGAAGAAAGAGAAATTAAGACAGTTTCTATGGTAATCCGGGTAAAAAAGGGTGAGGCTTAAACTAGTAGCAGAAAGAGTGCAAAATGGGGACAGAAGAAAATTCCAGAGGAAATCTAGCAACTGATTGAGGGCACAGAGTGAGGAACAAAAATAGTCCTAAATGCTGAGCTTTGAAGCTTTTGGGAATAGCGCCCCCGTGAGTGGAGATCAGGAAGTCAGAAGCAAGCGCTGGTTTTGGCTAGTAGTGGTGGGGGAGATAGATGCTATCTAGGACACCACGGAATCCCCGAGTCATGCACGTTTAATACTACCTGCTAAAGCTAACTTTTTACTTAGTTTTCCTGGCTCGTGAAAATGTATCAGAATTAAGCTACTTATGCCTAAATGGCAGACCTGGCAACTTCATCCTCGTTGTTAATCCTTGGATTGTTTGAATGTGGATTTCCACGTTATTTGGGGAAACCACTTGCTTTTTGCACTTTCATCCAGGCAAGATCCTGGACACCCAGGAAATTCATGTTTTGAGCCTGACTCAGCGTAGTTGAGATTAAGCCCACTTACATGAGAGTCCCCTCAAGTTTCTTCCAGGACCATCCCTACCACTAGTGATAGTTCCTCCCTTGCCAGCATCCTGGGTCAGACACGTGCTGAGAAGTTGCGCAGGTGAATATACTGGTCATAGCAAAGCCAGTTTGAGGTCAGATGGCCAATGAAATGTCTTCTCTGGTAGAATTGCTCTCAGGATTACCGTTTAGCAGAAGAATGCCACCAAGGATGTTTGTCTTTGGCATTTTTTGGTCACTGTTTTTCTCCGTGTCCTTTCACAATAGATCTTTCCTGCTTTGATACTCTTCCCAGTATCTGGTCTATGCAGGGATCTCCTTAAACTTCTGGGAAAAGAATAAGGTCATACCATCCAAACTTAGATGTTAACGTTGGGCCGTAATGTATTTTATCTCCGTTCTCTGTGACACACCTATCCTAATAGGGGTCAGATTCCTTATAATGTCTGACAATGTTGGAAGTTGCTTGGTCCATTAGTATGCCCCCCGAAGGCACGGAGGGGTGCTGGGTTCTGGTCCTAGCACTGTATTAATGGACTCTGTAACCAGGACCAAGTGAACGGATAGAGCCTCAGTTTGTTTATTTATGAAATGAGGCGGTTGAACAGAATCAATGGTTTTTAGCTCTATCAGCCACATCAGTGTCTTCCTTTTGTTTGAAGCTCCCCTTTTACTATTTGAAGTAAAATCCAGGGATAACATAAGTTTCTTAGATACATAATTTAAAAATCAATATAGTGTCTTAAAAGTAATGGAGAAAGATATAAAAGGAAAGTATTCATATAAAACAATATGTATTTCAATATGTAAATGTTCATGCCCATCCACACCAGAATGCATACTCGTTAGATATTCGTAGCTATATGTAGATGTAAATGTGACAATTACACAAGCTACAGCTATGACTCTGTGGTACTGGCCCTTGTGTATCACTTTAATTGGTCATCAAAAAGAACTAGTGACGTTGCTGTCAGTGATGTGATTTTCTTGGTAAGGTTCCAAGCAAAATAAACTATGATCTTCCCTTCTTGGTTGCTTTCCAAAAAAAAAAAAAAAAACCCAACCAACCAAACAAACAAAACAAAACAACAACAACAACAAAAAACCCAAAACAAACAAACCAAAACTAAACATGTGTTTATATGCAGAAAGGAGTTTTGTTCTAGGTTCACATAATGAAATACACATTTGTTTACTTATGTGACTGGCTGAACACTGGGAAGTCAAAGAGGAAGAGAGATGATGCTCTGGGGAAAGAGGGGCTTCTCCACATTGTGGGCTCTTGGATGTACTTCTCATCATCACCTACCAAATGCTAGTAGGTCCCCTCCAGATTATTAGGAGGACAACAAAAAGACCTACGACAATTTCCCAAACATGCTCTAGGTAGGGAGAGCAACTAGCGGGCAGTACTTCCTCCCTTGAGAATTGCTAAACTGGACAATTTCCTAAGTCTGTCGGGTGAAGCAAGGGCAGGCTCGGTCACTGGGGGGCACAGAGCTTATTCATGAATGAGGTGGGAGAGGTCCTTTCTTTAAACAAACCCTCAAAATTACAAATACAAAATTAGGTAGGAACCTGGGCATTTATTTACAACGAGAAAAGAAATTATAACAAAATAGAGAAGGCTTTCATGCTGGTAAGTACCATGAACATCTCAAGCACCTAGTATTTTTTTGAATTAATGAACTGCCTGACAGGCCTCTATAATATTTTCCCCTCCATTTTTGGCAGCACACCCTGATCGCCTTTCACATGACAATGAGTATATTGCATATCGAGGCAGGAAGACAGCCTCATCTTCCCCTTAGCATAGTTGATCACATTTTGTTTCTACTAGTGATGATTCAGAAATGTTTCTTTTGGCTTGACATTGGTTATCAAGTAAGTTTTTAGGAGTGTTATCAAATTTGGGAAAACGTCTAGTTTCTTGTCTATCGAAGCTGTAAGATAAACACAAGTTTTTTTTGGTACAATGACTATCCTAAGCACTCCTTAAAATGACAATATGGATTAGACAGTTTGTCACTGATGTTCTCTTGTTAATCATTTAATATTCATTTATATTATCTTCATTCAAGTCAGTATTTCATGTCAATTCAACAAGAAATTAAAGGCAAGAATTCTTTTTTATATATATTTTATTTTATTTTTTCAGTGCTCCAAGATTCACTGTTTCCGTACCATACCGAGTGCTCCATGCAATACGTGCCCTCAGTGCCCACCCCCAGGCTCACCCATCCCCCCACCCCCTCCCTTCCAAGACCCTCAGTTTGTTTTTCAGAGTCCCCAGTCTCTCATGGTTTGTCTCCCCCTCCAGTTTCCCCCAAGTCACCTTTCCTTTCCTTATCCTTATGTCCTCCATGTTAATTGAAGGCAAGAATTCTGATCAATTCTATTTTCTACGATCCTCACCAAAAAGGAAAAAGAAATTATGGCGTTTTTATTATTTGCATTGGTCGTATTATCAAGTCTATTTCTTTTAGAAGAGAGCTTCCCTTTTGACTAGCTATTGATGAAAACTTTGCCCTTCATTCACAATTTTACATGTTCAGTGATTGGAAGAACTTCCCATAGCATGCCATAACCTGAGCTCCTCACCTTCACGCAATGATGGAAACCAGGCGAGGTGACAGAGTGCATGGTACGAACATCCCTAGGACTCTTTCTTGGAGGTGAGAGTGAGAACTTACCTCTATGTGGAAGTGATTCTGAGCCACACAGATATTTCCCAGCAACACAAAACTAAATGCATTCACAATTCAGCTTGCCTTTACCCAGATTCCCAAAATGACCTCGACCCTAATAATACCCATTTCTGGAAGAAACGTGAGAGAAGGGAAGTCAAAGTATAGTGAGAATATTCTTAACAACTATGGTTGAAATATTTTACTTCTGCACATGGTCTGTAAAAAACATATAGTCTGGGGCACCTGGGTGGCTCAGTGGTTAAGCCTCTGTCTTCAGCTCAGATCCCGGGACTCCGGGATCAAGCCCTGCATCTGGCTGTCTGCTCCTTGGGAGGCCTGCTTCTCCCTCTCTCACTCCCCTTGCTTGTGTTCCCTCTCTAGCT
This sequence comes from Spilogale gracilis, assembly GCA_004023965.1. Taxonomy (NCBI): domain Eukaryota; kingdom Metazoa; phylum Chordata; class Mammalia; order Carnivora; family Mephitidae; genus Spilogale; species Spilogale gracilis. The sequence goes on from PITA01003274.1 coordinate 142,028, forward strand.
GTGTTTCTTTCTGTCAAATAAATAAAATCTTTAAAATATATATATATATTTATCATATTAAATATAATTTAATAAAATAATTTATATAACAAAATAAAAATAAATAATAATAAAATAATTTATATAATAAAGTAACAAAACAAATAATAGTAAATATATTCTATAATTACACAGCATGGAAAACTAATAAATATATCATCACTATATATTATAATATATTCCTATTATTATAATATAATAATACAATAATATAATATATTAACATATAGTAGTATATCAATAACATTTTATTTATGTATGTATGTATGTATGTATTTATTTATTTATTTATACCTCTACACATTAAAGCCACTCTCAGGGCTTTGTGAGAGGCCCATGCAAACAAACTGTTTTAGCTTCATGGCAATCTAATTCAACTCCCTATGATTCTTTGAATTAATCTGTAATTTTGAGGATGAGAGAAGCTGGGAGGTCTCTCACTTTTTATAACACACAGTGCTTCTTCTATTTGTGATAAGACAGGAATTCTCCTCTAATTACATAGCCTG